>APFE030014096.1:268811-298854 GCA_000404065.3 Pinus taeda | reverse complement strand
GTACGCACCCATCCTTTGGCTTACAGAGCGTACAAGTACGCAGGTATAGTGTGTTTGGAGTGCGTACACGCAGGCAAGATAGAGAGAACCTGCGTACCCAGAGATAAACATGTTTTTAAGTGACTTTCTCTCTTTTTGAAGTTTGACATGAAGAGCAAAGGTATGAGGCTTGACAAGGAGGACAATATAACTATTGATGGAGCCATATTAACTGCAGATAGCCATGGTGACAAATTTCAGTGTAACAGTAGATAACTCAGTAGGAGTGATTCTTACGCTTTGGGATCCCCAAAAACTTGGAATCTTGGATGCAGAAGCGTCTAGGAACTATCTATCACTGGTGATTCAACCTTTGGGTGATAGGTAGACTTACATGATTACAAATGTCTATGGTCCTCAAAAACTAGAAGACAAACTCAAGCTTCTGACCTCCCTTGAGGAGTTGAGAGAGAGATATCCTATTATGCCCTGGATTCTGGCAGGGGATTTCAATATGATCAAATCTCTTAAAGAGAAAAAAGGTGGCACCAGAACACTAGGTAGAGACTCCATTGCCTTCTAGAACTTCATAAATAAAATGATACTAGTGGATGCTAAAACAATAAATGGCACTTTCACCTGGAACAACAAGAGAGGAGGGGCTTCTCAAGTTGCCTCTAAACTAGATAGATTCATAATCTCAGAGGACCTCCTTCTCACAGGCCTTGACATGTCAGCTCTAATCCTTCCCTTTGGAGGCTCAGACTACTGGCCTGTCCATTTTGAAGCCACTTTTATGGGTACATCGAGGAACAAACCTTTTAGGTTTGAAAATGTCTGGCTCTCTCACCCTGACTTCACCAGCAATATTGACAAATGTGGATGGAATATTTTCCCATTCAAGGCACTAAAATGTTCATGTTGCAAAAAAGACTTAAACACATCAAATCCAGACTCAAAGATTGGAACAAAAAAGAGTTTGGTAATATTTTTAAAGCCAAAAGAGAAGTTGAACAGAAACTCCAAGGGATTCATCACATAATCACAAATGGTTTTACCGAGGAAAGGACAATTCAAGCTGATTCTCTTCAGAAGGAATGGGAATATAGGTGCATGCAAGAGGAGATATTCTGGAGACAGAAATCGAGAATGCAGTGGATTAGAGAAGGGGAAAGAAACACCAAGTTTTTTCACAAACCAACTTTGGATCACAGGTCACATAAAAAAATTTCAAACTCAAAGATTTTCAAGGGAAAGAGCTCGTCTCCCACAAAGAAATGGAATTTGTCCTAGTACAACACTTCCTTAGCATTGCAAAGGAGCCTCTCTCAGACAGGTCATGGTTCATTAACAATTTCACAAAGTACATTCCCAATCTTGTAACAAGGGAAGACAATCCCAATCTTAATAGGCCAGTGTTTGAAGATGAGGTCAGTGAAGCTATCAATGAGATGCAAAATGGGAAAGCTCCTAACCTGAATGGATTCAATGTGTACTTCTTCAAAGCATGCTAGAAAATAGTCAAACAAGACATCCTTGATGTAGAGGAAGACTCCAGAAGATCCAAAACGGTTTTGAAGGCTCTCAATGCCTCTTTCATAGCTTTGATTCCAAAGAAGGAAAAAGCTATGAAATCAAATAGATTCAGACCCATAGATTCATGTAATATGGTTTACAAAATTATTTCCAAAGTGATCGCTAACACACTTAAGCCCCTTCTTCCAGCTCTAGTTTCAGAGGAGCAAACTGGTTATGTACAAGGAAGACAGATTCTCAATAACATCATAATAATTCATGAGGTGGTACACTCTCTTAAGAGCAATAAGCAAGCTGGTATGATCATACAGCGTGACTTAGCAAAAGCTTATGACAAGCTAAACTAGTCTTACATCAGGGCAGTACTGAGAGCTTATGGTTTCGACCACAACTGGATTAGATAGGTTATGACCCTTGTATCCATGTTTAGTTTTTCAATCCTGCTTAATGGCTCACCCTCAAGAACCTTTATGCCTTCTAGGGGTCTCAGACAAGGAGATCCACTCTCCCCCTTCCCCTTTGTGCTCATGATGGAAGGGCTAGGCGGAGCGATAAAAATTGCAAGTGTTGAAGGAAGAATCTACGGACTGAAACTTACCATAGATGGAGTTGCTTCAACTCACCAATAATTTGTGGATGACACTATGCTGCAGGGCATTCCCATGGTCAAGGAAGCCAAAGATTTTAAACAAATGTTGAACGAATTTGCCATGGCCGCTGGTACAGAGCTAAGCCTTAACAAATCAAAAGTTTTCTTTTTTAATACTAACATTTCTATATAGAGAAACCTCACCAGAATTCTAGGGTTTCAACGGGATCAGTTACCCTCTAAGTACCTTGGAATGCCACTTATGGACAAAACTCTAAGCAGGGGACTGTGGGAGCTGGTAATTATTAAACTTCAGGATAGGATCAGGAAATTGGCATGCAGATCTTTGAATTTGGAAGGGCACCTTGTGCTCACAAAGGTTGTCCTACAGGCCATACCCATTTTCATGATGTCATCTCTTCCTGCTGCTATAGGAGTTATGTAACATATCAAGAACATTCAAAGAGATTTTCTTTGGGGCAAAGGTGAAGAAAAAAATAAATGGGCTTTGGTAGCTTGGGACAAGCTTTGCAAACCTAGGCCCATGGTGGTTTGGGGCTTCATGACCCTGAAACCCTCAACAGAGTTTCGGGTGCAAAAATGTGTGGAGGTGGCTTAAGGAATCGGCAACCTCTTGGGCCAAGCTTTGGAAACAGAAATATGCAAATAATTGGCAGGAGAGGGATCATATCCGAATGCTTGGGCTTATCAAGGGCTCTCACATTTGGAATATTGCTTGGGAAAACAAATTCATTGTCCAGCAGCATAGCTTCTAGGAGATCCGAGCTGGGAACCTGACAAGATTCTGGGAGGACAACTGGCAACAGGAACCAAACTTGTTTAAGGTGAGAACTAACTGGTCTCAGGAATGACACTAACAACAAAGGTTTATGCATGGTAAGTGACTTCTGGGATCAGGTAAGGAACAACGGTAAATGGAGAATATGGAAGGATCTGGGCTATAGTGAAGAGAGCCCTTTGAAAGCTCAAGAAGGCTCTCTTGCTCTAGACTTGGAACAGAGGAAGATTTTGGTATCATCTTCACTGACCAACTGAGATGCGGAAGAAGAATAGAAGGTAACTTTAACCTCAAATAAGCTAAACGAATAGCCCTAGGATTTGATTATCAAAACCATGATAAGGCATGGAAGGACATTTGGCAGCACCAGCACTAGATGAAAATAAAGTTGTTTGTGTGGTCGATTCAACAAAATAAAATTCTAACTTGGGAAAATCTTCTAAAAAGGGGTTTTTTTCGCCCATCCAAATGCCATCTATGTGGTTCACAAGAGGAGACAATGGAACACTTACTCAACCTCTGCCCATTCACCTCTACCTTGTGGGATTGGGTGGCCTCAGTCTTCAAGCAGACTAACAGGGATAAACTCAGTATTACCAACACTTTGAAGAATTGGAGAAAAGACTTCTCAAGAAATGAAATCATCAACAAAGCTTGGACTCTAGTTCTAGGCTTCTTAATTTGGGATATTTGGAAAGAACACAATGGCAAGATTTTCAAGAATAAAATTGGCTCAAACCAGAACATTATTGCACAAATATTAAGACAACTCAAAGACAATGTTGGAGCCCTTTTAGGGAGACCTCCTGAGGACCCTACTCTGCCCCAGGACGCTCGTATACTACTGCAGTTAGGTCTCCATTCGCTAGTTCCCCATAGCATAAAAAAGGTGTGAGCTAGATAAATGCTGGTAAAGACTTCTGGCAAACTCCTCCTCATGGTTTCTTGAAATTCAATATAGATGGAGCCTCTAAAGGTAACCCAGGGTGCATTAAGGATATCTTTCACAATCATTTGGGGACTTCCACTAATAACATGGCAAAGCTCATGGCCTTAAAGCAGTGCCTGGAAATACTGATCGAGTCAAATTTACATAATGCCATCATTGAAGCAGACTCTGAATTGGTTATTAGCGCGGCCAAGAAGATATGTAATAGAAAAGAACCTGGAAAAGTTTCAAAACATTTTTGGCTTTTGCAGGTATTTCAGTGCATTCATTCCCACCTACAAACCCTAAGAACGGTTAGCTTCATTCATGTGTGAAGAAAAGCCAATATGCTAGCTAATCGTCTAGCGATCAAAGGAGTGTTTTGCAAAGAAAGTTACAGTAGGTATTCTTGGGATTCGATACCCTCGGGAAAATTGCATGAGGATTGTCAAATACAGGCGACAAAAGACATGGAGTACTTCCAAACTATTAGGAATGAACAAGAAGGAAGACTAGTGGAAGCAGGAGTAAGCAGAAGCAAAAGTCATTCTTAACCATTGATCCCTCAAAAATGCATAAAACAGAGCTTTTTATAGGGGAGGGGCACTTGGTAAATAACAGGCTTCTCAGAAGGTTGCCAACCACAGATCGTGACAACCTTCGTCATCGAATGGCTATCGAGTGGGAAAGTGATCGAAGGTTAACTATTCAAGTAGACCCGAAGATTTTTAGATCAGTGGTTCATAATATTCATCGGGTCCATAAAGAGGGTAAAGATCATGCAAGTTTCTAATCTGATATCTCAGAGGACCGTCAGATCAACAGGGGCCTAACTATATGGATATCAGGTTCCAAAAGTGATCGAAGGTTAATTCTCAGACTAGACCTGAACATTTATAAACCAATGGTTCATAATCCTTATCGGATCCATGAACCAGGTAAAAGGGGCGCATGTTGCTGAGAAGATAGTGTTCGTGACCATCAGATATTACAGGATCTAGGTCAAAAGGATATCAGGTTTCAACATGGGAGGAGGTTAAGTCCAAGAATGGACCCAAAGTTTTATACATTGATAGTTTATTTACCCTGTCGGCTCCGTAAAGCTAGTAAAGGTCGTGCATATCTCCGAAGTGGTTTCTTTAACGACTGTTGGATCACTGAGGGTCTTATCGAATGGCCATCAGGTTGGATAATGGGCGGAGGTTTAGATGTAAGATTTAGGTATGAGGTTTCGGGTTGTGTCAAGTTAATCTTCATCAGGTTAGCCCTTGTTGGTCTTTACACTTGTAAAGACATGTAATTTATGTAATATTTCTTGCGGTTAATAGAAGGCTCTACTCTTACTTGACACTCTTACTTGACCAAAAAAAAAGGAAATGGATAAATCAGCTAATTTCACACCATTTTTTTTAAAGAAAGGGATGCTTGCATGGTAAAAACCTAGATGAAAACGCGCAGAGGATCCAGAAGTAGATAGATTTGAGGGTCTCTATCTCTGTTAGCCTTTTGTATTATCAAACAAAATTATAGAATTAAGGGAAACCCATCATTCTGATTCATATTCTAGCATAGATGTTATTATTAATGGGGATCCCATCAGTCTAGCTGATTGGTCATCCACTACTACAAAGGCAGAAAACGAATAGGCATGTAGCGTTGGGTATATATGGTTCACATCCACTTACTAATTTCACTAAGTAGGTACATGATGATATTTTGCAACGCAAACCATGGAAATGATGGGTATCCAAACAGGTTTCAGTCGTGCAAGGAGGATGTGGCTCGCTGAGGGTTTGTAGATCTGAGAAGAAGATAGGGTTGAAAGACTCTCATATAATTTTGTCGGTACTAAACAATCGTAGTGGCGCTCGAAGGTGGGCAATCATCTCCATCTGCATTCTCAGGTACATATTCATCACAGGATAGGACATGTGGTCTTCTTGTATCAACACAATCTTCGAAGAGTCCAATGTAATGGTAGAGTGCGCAATTTGGGTGGAGTCTCTTACATTAATCATAATATTGATGTACCTGAAAATAGAATGAAGGTATGAAGCACTGATGAATGCTATCCAGTATATTTTAGCAATTTGCAAACCTAAATCATGAAGAAAGAAAAAAGGAAGGGCCCAACAATGTTTTGGTAAACCCTTATTCAATGAGTGATGCAGGAAAGTGAGAAAAATTGTGAACAACAAGAATTTCAAGACCTCCAAACAAGTAGTAAAGCTTTAGAAATTCCATGACTTTCTTTGGACCAAACCTTTGTCGCATGAGGGTTGTTGGAACAATGCTCTAGTAACTAAGGTTGGATATGTTGCCATGTTGCATTCACCTGGCCAATGCAGTTTGCAATTCAAATCAACAAGACACCAAAATTTAATCATCTAACAAAAAGTTCGAACGATGAAGATGGAAGACAGGAACATAACAAGGGGAGTTGTTTTCAAAGGGGAATGCCTTACAGTGTAATTATTAAATAATTATTATTATTATTTATTAATAATAATTTATATGTGAAATTTATGGATATAAAATATATGAAAATAAAATGTATACAAAAAATGGATTGAAATTTTCATAAATTTAATTTAAAATAATAAATTATATAAATAAACATAGAGAGATAAATATCGTGAAGACCATTTCTTTTAATGTTTTATTATACCTGCTCCGGGCATGGGATAACACATTCATTTTTTCCTTTGACTCGATATTAGTTTGTCTTTGTCCAAAAGTTTATAACACTTATCCATAGTTTAACATTAGGAAATCAATTTTTATTATTATTGAAATTTATTTAATTGTAAGGTGATTGGTTGAGGTCTTATTATGGGTTGTATAGTAACTTCCATTTACATTAGTTATTATTTTTTTGTTTTTAGTTTTATTTCCTTTTTATTTAACTTTTTAATTTTTACTTTTTCTTTTTCTATAATTTATATTTTCATGAATTATAATTTTTCACAATATTTTTAATTTAAAGTGACTTATTATTATATTAAAAACATATTTTAATAAATTTAATTATAGACAAGTATATATATTAATAAAAATAAAACACACATATAGATATATGTATTTTAAAATAAACAATATTAGTTAATCATATTTTTGGTGATGACATTCAACAATATAATATTTTATTAGTTGTTTTATTTTCGTGATGAAATCTTTATCTTTATTATCTTTTTGTTGCATTAAACTATATTTAAACTAAGCAACAAATACTAGCTACTATGTAACTTTTGTAACTTTTGTTTTAATTAGAAACATAAAATAGAAAAATATCCTTAAATTATTATCTAACTTTTTTTAATAATTAAGTTCTACTATCATTTTTTATACTATAACTTTTATTTAATAATAGAAAGTATATAATATTTTTCCATGATGGATGATGTCACGTGACTTAGTAATGGATTATTCGAAGCATATTCATGAGATAATAATTAAATAGAAAGTATATAATCTTTTTCCATGATGGATGATGTCACGTGACTTAGTAATGGATTATTCGAAGCATATTCATGAGATAATATTTTTATTATCCTTATCCACCCCTTGATAGAAGAATTCTGCCACATATAACACTTTTGGTGTGAGTTTGATTTTCTTCTAATTTTTATGAATTTTTATAATGATAGAGCTCTCAATATATATTTTTATGTACTTTTGTTTTAGTTAATAACTAAATCTAATAAAAAGTTAATGTTTTAGTTAATAACTAAACCTAATAAAAAGTTAAAAGATAATGAGAAGGGTTAATACATTGTATGAATTTAAATAATATATACACATTTAATAAGATATATATATATATATATATTCAAATTTAAAATTATATTAAAGTATTTTCTATATTTTAAATATTTTTTTCATTACTTTATTCTCTTATATTTATTGTTATTTTATTTTTATATAGGTGAATTACCCAAAGTTACCTACAATTTTTTCTTCTACTTATAATAAGAATAAAAGGTGTGGCCAAAATCTAGAAAGGTGCATGTCTTATATAAAACTGTGGTCATATCCCCCCTAATAATATCAATATGTTCAATTGTATTTGAAGTTTTTAGCTTTAAAAACTAAAATGCCTATTAATTATATTTTTTATTAAAACTTACATTTGGATATGCAATGTTTAGTATAGGTAAATGTTTGTTATTAGTTTTTAAATAATTATAATTTTTCAAAGTAAAGAAAATATTATAATTTAAAAAATTAAAAATTATAATATTATTTTTTTATTTGATTTTAAATTATTTTCAAAGACATTTTAATATAAGTTTTAAAATTATTTTTAAAAATAATAGTTAATTTTTTGTTAATGATTTTCAATTGATTCCTAAATATGGAAAACAATGATGCTATGTATTACATTAAAGTGATTAAATTTATTGCACAAATCATTAGTTTTTTTGGTTTGATAAAAGACATGATTTCCATCCTCATTTTGTGGATGAATATATACGTGTTTTGAATGGAATGAAATCGGATGTTAAAACCTAATATCATTTGCACCAAAGATAACCAGGGAGGAAAACAAGAAGCGACTCCCTTCAAAGGGTGAAGTATCGTGATCATTATCCTGTTGATTTGAATTAGCGTTGCTTTTTTATTTCTTTCAATGTTAGTAAATTTCACGTTCTTGTCATTGGTCCTATAATGTTTAAAATTTGTTATCATTTTTTTGTGGCATTGCGATGAAGATTGTTAGAATTGTTCTTTGTTAACCATCGTCAATTCTTGTTAGTGATTCACAACTGTTGTTGATCGGGTGGAAATTTATGTTCTCTTCAATGCCTTACTTTTTCCTATGGTTATACTTACTCTTCAATATTTGTATTTATGTTGCTTTTTTTAAATTTTTTTAAGATTATTTTCCCTTAATTATATTAAAATTTTAATTTTTTATTTATATCGGTTTTTTCTTTAGTATTAATATTTTTTTTTATTATTTATAATATTTTCCATATTAACAAATAGTATTAGTATTATTACTAGTACAACCACATTAAAAATATTAATGTGGTTGATATAGCCTAAAACTTTATAAATATAACAAAAAAACTATTGCAACATGAAGAATGTCTTACCAATGTACAAATTTACCTGATTAACCATGTATAAAAAGGTTATGGGTCAAATCCATAGGAAATTGGAGGGCAGTGTTGAGAATAGCAACAAGAAATGCTAAAAATAACATTATGAATATTCCAATTTTAATTTGTCCTTGAATTAAAATTGAGAATTAAAATTTGAATTTGGTGTCACCAGCTACTTGGAAAATAATTAATTAATTCATCTTAACTTAATTAGTTGGAGAAATTCAAGCTCGAAGTTTTTGTGAAGTCATGCAACAGTTATCCCTTAAATTAAGGATATTATCCCTTAATTAAGGAGATAAGGATGAGTTGTATTTGAGTTGTAATTAGTGTAGAAATTCCCACTGTAGATCACTTGATAATGCAATATACTAAACCAAAATACTTGATCTATTTCTACAAACAATTATGTGGAAGCTTAATCAAATATGAGCAAGATCAATAGAACACATATAATTGATAAGGATAAATCAATCACACATAACGCAGAAGAAATAACCTGGGGTAATCTTCAACCTAAAACCCCAACTCTGTATTATCATACAAGTGGAAATATGTTCAAGTTACAAAAAGAATCAGCTCTCAAGCTATCCTTCTCTCTCTGCAATCAAACAATACATCTCACAGACTAAATATATATAGTATATGTCCTCCTCAAGCCATCCAAGCCTCCTATTTCCTTGCGCAGTTTTCCTTGGGGTCCAGTGATGCCAATTGTGTGAATTGACCTCATCACACTCACAAAACCTGAAGAAGTAACTGCGCAATCCTCAAGGAAAGAATTCCTTCTGCATGCAAGAGATATTCACAATTGAATATTCCTGCAACTGATAGTACACTGTCCCTCCATCTCATCTCAACTGGGTCTCTGTCTAAACTGACATGCATGAGTTATCTATGAGAGAATATTCAGTGATCTGAAGTGCAACAATTACATGCAAGCATGCATTAAATAACGGAACTCACAATTAATTCAACAAACTCTTTGAATTAATCTAACTGGACTTCACTCAGTTAATTGAGCCAACTAATTACAACTCAATATTACAACTCATCCTTATATTTTTAACTGATGGATAAATTCCTCAATCAATGGAGAAACTATTGCATGTCTTCACATAGACTTCATGTTTGATTTTCTACAATTAATTAACTCATGGTGAATTAATTAATTATTTTTCAAACAGCTAGTAAGATCAAATTCGAATTTCCACTTCTCTATTTTAGTTCAAGGACTAACTAAAATAGAAAGGTATCCTGAAATGCTATTTATAGCAGTGCTATTTTTAGCATTTCTTGTTGCTATTTTCAACACTCTCTCAAACAAGAAAGGGATTATCAGTAACCCCAATCCTGTCTCTGTAGAACTCGAACTTGCATTTTGACAATGCCTTTGTCAAAATATTTGCACCTTGTTCGTCGGTCGAAACATATAGCAACAACATGATCCTCTTGACCACACAGTCTCAAAGATGGTGATACCGAATATCAATGTGCTTGGACCTATCATGAAAAACTGGATTCTCAGAGACTTTGATGCAACTTTGATTATCACAGTAGATCACTATATGATCCATCCTTTTACCAAACAATCCCACTAGAACCTTCTGCATCCAAATGGCCTCACATGCAGCCTGACTAGCAGCCATGTATTCAGCCTCTGCTAAGATAAGTGCAACTAATCTCTTTTTCCTGTTGTACTAGGAAACTGCAGCTAAAACAAGGTTGAAGATTCCTCCAGAAGTGCTCTTCTGGTCTGATGAACTCCCTGCCCAATCCGTATCTGTGAAGCCCTGAAGCTTCACTCCTTCTGTCCATCTATACCACAAACCATACTGAGATGTGCCTCTGAGGTATCTCAGCACATGCTTCACTGTCCTCCAAAACAACTTGGTAGGCTGAACCATAGCTTGACTCAGCTGGTTCACCGCAAAGCATAAGTCAGATCGTGTGTTCACCAGATACATAAGTGAACCCACCAACTGCCGATAAACAGTAACAGCTACTACCTCACCTAAAGTAGCATCCTCCTTCCTCTAGTTCCCCGCTAGAGGAGTCTACATGGGTTTGCACTTATCCATATGGAACCACCTGAGGATCTCATTAGCATACTTGCCTTGAGACACAAAAACTTCTCCATCTCTCTGCCACACCTCCATGCTTAGAAAGTAGTGCATAAGTCCCATGTCTTTCATTTCGAACTCTCTTGCAAGGTCCTCCTTGCAAGACTGTATCGGTTGATCATCACTAGTTAAAATCAGATCATTGACATAAAGAAAAATGATTAATGGCTTACCTTCTACCATGATGTGGTAAAGGTTTGCACCTACTTCACTCTTGGTGAAGCCCAACCCGGTGAAATAGTTATCGATCCTGGTGTACCAAGCACAGGGTGCTTACTTCAGCCCATATAGAGCCCTCTTGAGTCTGCACATATGCGACTCACAATTGAAGGTCTTGAAACTTTATGGCTGCTCAAAGTATACCTCCTCCTCAATCTTCCCATTGAGGAATGTTGTCTTCACATCCATCAGGTGGATCTTCCACCCCATCTGAGCTGATAGTGCCAATATCAATCTAATCGATGAGTACCTTACTACAGGAGAAAAAGTCTCATCATAGTCGATCCCCTTGACCTGTGAGAAACCCCGGCCAACAAACCCTACCTTATGTTTTCTCAACACTGCCATCAGCTGCCTGCTTTACCTTGTAAAGCCATCTCGAACTCACCACTGACTTGTCCTGAGGTCTTGGGACAACATCCCAAACACAGTTCTGCACGATGGAGTCATACTCCTCCACCATTACATCAACCCAGACTGTTTGTTGCACTACCTCCTCGAATGAAGAAGGCTTGGAATCTACACACTCCCTAACCAGGGCCATGTAGCCAATGTACCGCTCAGGCAACCTCCTTTGTGTGCACTAAGAAGATGGTTGTCCCACATCCACTTGTGCATCTAGCATCAACCTGTCAACTTCCCTTGAGCGTTTCCACCCATCTCTGGAAGTCTCAGCATGAGTGGATGTCTCCACTCTCGGATCCTTTGCATGTAGTTGCTCCACATCAATCTGAGGCTCCTCCTCCATAGGAACTGAAGGTTCCTCATCTGCATGCAACTTAAGCTCGATCTCAAGTGATACTCGATTAGCGTTCTGCTCACTGAACTTCAGATCCCTGCGTACCACAGTCCTCTGACTAGTAGGTAGGTACACCCAATAGTTGTGGGGTGTATCCGTGTACCCCACAAGTATTCCCAACTCAGTTGTGGGATATAGCTTCTTCCAGGCATCTTTGGTCACATGACAGTAAATTGATGATCCAAAGATTCGGAAGTGACTCACATCTAGTTGCTTCCCGGAAAAGGCCTCCATAGGTGTCTTCATTCCCAGTATACGGTGCGGGCTTCTATTCTGCAGGTATACCGTTGTATTGCATACCTTAACCCACAAATGCAGTGGTAGGCTTTGTTCATGCAACATCGCTCAAGTTGCTCCCATAATCGATCTATTATTCCTTTCGGGCACCCCATTCTGTTGTGGGTTATGGGGTGTCGTTACTCTCATTTAATTCCCTCTGCAGCGCAAAAGTCCTTAAACTGTTGGGAGACATACTCTCCACCATTGTCGCTATGCAAGGCTTTTATTTTATTTCCAGATTCCTTCTCTGCCAAGGCTTTAAACTCACAAAACCTCAACAAGGTCTGATCCTTCTTTTGCATAAAGTAGATCCAACATCTACGAGAAAAATCATCAATAAAAATAACATAGTACCTTTGTTTAACGGTGGAGGCTGTAAAGAATGGTCCACAAACACCTGAGTGAACTCGCTCCAGGATTGCTCCAGCTCTACTATCTCAATCCAAAAAGGAAGATTTCGCATACTTACCCAAGGTACAACCTTTTCATGTATTTGTCTGCTCAAGTTTTCCCTTGGGTAATCTAGTAGAAATTTGTTGCATGATCTTCAGGGCTCCATGGTGCAAGTGGCCAAATCTTCTATGCCATAGCTCACCAACATCTTGGCTCTGCACCATCTCAGCTTTGGAACTCAAAGCAGCATTGTCATCTACCTCCAGCTTCTAGATATCCTTAACTTGAATCCCTATTTGCTTTGTCTGTCCAATGTCGATATGCCTCAGGAATACCTTTCCTTTGCTAGAGACTACATCATAGCCTTTATCTTCTAGCATAGCAATGGACACAAGATTCTTCTTTAGACCTAGTACATACTTTACATCAGTTAGGGTGAGGGGAGCTCCATGCTTCCTCTAAAACACAGTTGTACCTTCACCTGAGACACGGTACTTTCCATCATCGTTCATATCGATATGCATCTGGAGATCCTTCTCCTCCAGGGTATTGAAAAGATTATTGTCACCTGACATGTGGAATGAAGCTCCCTTGTCCAGGTACCAAACACATCCCACCATGGATGAAACCATGCATGTGATAAGAGAGAAATCCAGCTCAAACTATGAGGCCAGTGCCTCACCATCAGATCCCTTAGAGGAACCCTTCTTGGATTTCTTGTGTGGACAATTCGTAGCATAATGGCCCACTTCATGACAATGAAAGCATTGCACTTTCGATTTGTCAAACTTCTTCCCACCATTGGAAGAACTAGATTTGGATTGGGATGCCTTCCCTTTCCCCTTCCTCACCTTACTCGCTAAGGCTATATTTTCCTTATCATCTTGCTTCGATGAGGATCCATCTCTGGTGTTTCTTCTTATCTCCTCCTGCATCAGATCCGACCAAAGTCATTCCCAATCTGGTAGTTTTTCCCTTCCATTAACTGAGTCTTGGTAGCTATGCCAGCTCTTAGGAAGACCAAGGAGTGCAAGACTCACCATGTCATCATCGGTTTTCGTGATCCCTATGCTTCCAAGCTCATCCCTACAGGTGGTGAGCTTGCTTAGATACATAGAGATTGTGTCACCCTTTTCACACTTGATTTTCCGAAGCTTGTCTTTCAGCACCAACTTCCTCTAATCGCTACTATTCCGATATAGATCTTTCAATGTTTTCCACATCGAAATTAATGGTGTCTCCTTCCCATGGAGACTCAAGACTATGTGGTCTCAAACTCCCTCCAGAAGGATTCTCCTTGCTCTAGCCACACATTTCTTCCATTCCGCCAATTCAGTAGCATCAGTCGGCTTGGGGACTTCTTGATCAATGAAGTTCTTTAGACCGTTATCCTCTAATACTGCTTCCATGCAATCCTTCCAGGCTATATAATTCGAACTACCATCAAGGGCATATTTGAGTCTTAAACCATTGAACACCATAGGTGAAATAGAGATGTGATAAGAACTCGATTTCTATATTCAGGAATCACAAACTTCGAACTTCTCCCTTCTTGTATATTGTTCTTCCTTGATCACCTTTTCTCTGATACCATGTAGAAATTCCCACTGTAGATCACCTGATAATGCAATATACTAAAGCAAAATACTTGATCTACTTCTACAAACAATTATGCGGAAGCTTAATCGAATATGAGCAAGATCAATAGAACACATATAATTGATAAGGAGAAATCAATCACACATAACACAGAAGAAATAACCCGGGGAAAGCCTCAACCTAAAACCCCAACTCTGTATTATCATACAAGTGGAAATATGTTCAAGTTACAAAAAGAATTAGCTCTCAAGCTATCATGCTCTCTCTGCAATCAAACAATACCGCTCACAAACTGAATAGACATAGTATATGTCCTCCTCAAGACCTCCAAGGCTCCTATTTCCTTGCGCAGTTTTCTTTGGGGTCCAGTGATGCCAATTGTGTGAATTGACCTCATCACACTTACAAAACCTGAAGAAGTAACTGCGCAATCCTCAAGGAAGTAATTCCTTTTGCATGCAAGAGATATTCACAATGGAATATTCCTGCAACTGATAGTACACTGTCACTCCATTTGATCCCAACTGGGTCTCTCTCTGAACTGAAATGCATGAGTTATTTATGAGAGAATATTCAGTTATCTGAAGTGCAACAGTTACATGCAAGCAAGCATTAATTAACTGAACTCACAATTAATTCAAGAAACTGTTTGAATTAATCTAACTGGACTTGAATCAGTTAACTGAGCCAACTAATTACAACTCAATATTACAATTCATCCTTATCTCTTTAACTGATGGATAAATTCCTCAATCAATGAAGAAACTGTTGCATGTCTTCACGTAGACTTCATGTTTGATTTTCTACAACTAATTAACTCATGGTGAATTAATTAACTATTTTTCAAATAGCTAGTAAGATCAAATTTGAATTTTTACTTCTCTTTTTTAGTTCAGGGACTAACTAAAATAGGAAGGTATCCTGAAATGCTATTTATAGCAGTGCTATTTTTAGCATTTCTTATTGTTATTTTCAACAATTAGTTAGCTCAGTTAACTAAGATAAGTCGAGTTAAATCAGTTCCAAACAGTTTGTAGAACTAATTGTGAGTTCAGTCAGTTAATGCATGCATGCATCAAACTAGTGTACTCCAGATAACTGAATATTCTCTCATAAATAACTCATGCATGTCAGTTCAGAAAAAGACCTAGTTGATATTAAAGACAGGGACAATGTACTATCAGTTGAAGGAATTTTCCTATAAAGGAAACTCATCCATGCAGAAGGAACAAGGTTCCTTGAGGATTGCGCAGTTTTTAAGGTGTGAGATCAGTGTGAGTGATCAGTGTTACACTTGGTAATAGTAGGATCACCCAGGAGAAACTGTGCAAGGAAATAGGAGGCTCGGAGGGTAGAGGAGAAGGTTTGTGAGAAGCCTTTTTTTCCTGTGAGAATCCAGGAGGATTGTACTGAGAGCTGGCTAGCTGTGAGAACTAAAGCTTTGTGTAATTCTAATGTATTTCCACCTTGTATGATAATACAGATAGTGGGGTTTTTAGCTGAGTCTTTCCCCTGAGTATTTTCTATGTTTCATGTTCATTGATTCTTCTTCTTTGTTACATGTGTTCAGCTTGATCTTGCTCAAATCTATTAAGCTTCCGCAAGTTTGATCGTAGAAGTAGATTAAGTATTTTTCTTTAGTATATTGCATTATCAGGTTAATCTATAGTGAGAATTTCTACATGGTATCAGAGCTAGCTGATCTATAGAGAAATTTCTACATGGTATTGGAGCCAAGTTTATCGGAGCAAAGTTTACTGGAGAAGTGAATAGTATACAAAGAAGAGATTTCGAAGTAAAAAAAAAAAAAAAGAGAAAAAATGGGCCGAGAGTTTGCATAGCGGATCTAAAAATTTATGTGTGCAAAATTTTCAGAAACAAATAGCATATTTGGATTCCTTGTGAAGAAATACCAAAATTACGAAAATAAATAAATAAATAAATCGGCCGAATTGGAGTTCGGATGAGGGAGATATCACTGATTTAAAATTAGCTCTTTTTCTAGAAAATTTCATGATAGCAGGAAAGATGAAACAGATTGGTGTGCTAGCCAAGAACCTATATGCACTTGAGGTTCAAGATGCATGCAAAGCCGTGAGGAGTAAGGAAAAGGTTAGAGACTTGGTGGTTGAGAGGGAAAGTAAATTACCTCTCAACATGCAACGCCAAATGAAGTCTCAGACAATTGTGATGGAGCCACAATTGGAGATGCTGAGAGGAGACAGAGTGGAGGTATTCACTCATGCAGAGACCTCCAATAGGGGGGAATTTCGAGCCAGGTGGGAAGAGAGATCACATGCAGACATACCTCCAGGTGTAAGGTGGGGCAATGTGAAGTGATGGTCTCAATAAGGTTGAAATTGGGCAAGGTCCATTGAGAAGTTTTATCTCATAGATCGTACCTTGCTATGGGAGCTCGAAGTACATAGTAGTAGGAGGAATCAGTGGGCTTGATGTAGTCAGAGATCAAAGTGACAGAGGCTGGAGCAGTGAGATACTGAAGAGCACAGAGAAGGATTGACAACAATGCAGAAAGGCTGAGTCAGTAGAAGCACAGAGTTTTCAGTTGACAGAGGCAATAGTAGTCAAAGACTTTGATGACAGAGGCATCATTCTGATTTAGGCTGGATGTTTTTTTTTGTTTCTAGAGTTGTTGGAGCAACAACACTAGGGAGAAGTGTTGCATGCACAACATTCCAAAGGTTCAGGATCGGGATCAAGTTGAATTCCTTTCTTGTTGAGAGGGAGTGTTGAGAATAGTAACAAGAAATGCTAAAAATAGCTTTCTGATTATTCCAATTTTAATTTGTCCTTGAATTAAAATTGAGAACTACAATTCGAATTTAGTCTCACCAGCTACTTGGAAAATAATTAATTAATTCATCTTGAATTAATTAGTTGGAGAAATTCAAGCTAGAATTCTTTGTGAAGTCATGCAACAGTTATCCCTTAAATTAAGGAGATTATCCCTTAATTAAGGAGATAAGGATGATTTGTATTTGAGTTATGACTAGTTAGCTCAGTTAACTAAGTTAAGTCTAGTTAAATTAGTTCCAAACAGTTTAAGGAACTAATTGTAAGTCCAGTGAGTTAATGCATGCATTCATCAAACTAGTGTACTCCAAATAACTAAATATTCTCTCATAAATAATTCATGCATGTTAGTTCAGACAAAAACCCAATTGAGATTAAAGACAAGGACAGTGTAGTATCAGTTGGAGGAATTTTCCTATAAAGGAAACTCATCCATGCAAAAGGAACAAGGTTCCTTGAGGATTGCATAGTTTTACAGGGTGTGAGATCAGTGTGAGTGATGAGTGTTATACTTGGTAACAGTAGGATCACCCAGGAGAAACTGCGCAAGGAAATAGGAGGCTTGGAGGGCAGAGGAGAAGGTTTGTGAGAAGCCTTGTTTGCCTGTGAGCATCCAAGAGAATTGTACTGAGCACTGGCTAGTTGTGAGAGCTAAAGCTTTGTGTAATTCTGATGTATTTCCACCTTGTATGATAATACATATAGTGGGGTTTTTAGCTGAGGCTTTCCCCTGATTATTTTATGTGTTTCATGTGTATTGATTCTTCTTCTCTGTTATATGTTTTCAGCTTGATCTTGCTCAAATCTATTAAGCTCCCGCAAGTTTGATTGTAGAAGTAGATTAAGTATTTTTCTTTAGTATATTGCATTATCAGGTTAATCTACAGTGAGAATTTCTACATGGTATCGAAGCTAGCTAATCTATAGAGAAATTTCTACATGTTATGGGAGCCAATTTTATCAAAGCAATGAATAGTATACGAAGAAGAGAATTCGAAGTTAAAAATAAAAAATAAAAAATGGTTGGAGAGTTTGCGGAGAAGATCTAAAAATTTTTGTGCAAAATTTTCATAAACAAATAACATATCTGGATTCCTTGCGAAGAAATACGAATTAAAAAAAAAATCAGTCGAATTGAAGTTCGGATGAGGGAGATATCGTTGATTTAAAATCAGCCCTTTTTCCAGAAAATTTAGTGACAACAGAAAAGATGAAACAAATTGATGTGCTAGCCAAGAACCTATATGCACTTGAGGTTCAAGATGCATGCAAAACCTTGAGGATCAAGGCAAATGTTAGAGAGTTGGTGGTAAAGAGGGAGATTAAATTACCTCTCAACATGTAGTGCCAGAAGAAGTCTCAAACAATTATGGTGGAGCCACAATTGGAGATGCTGAGGGGAGACTGAGTGGAGGCATCCACTCATGCAAATACCTCCAGTAGGGGGAAATTTCAAGTGAAGTGCGCAGAGGGATCACATGCAACCATACCTCCAGGTGTGAGGTGGGGCGATGTGAAGTGATAGTCTCAAGAAAGCTGAAATTGGTCAAGGTCCATTGAGAGGTTTTATCTCATGGATCGTACCTTGCTACGGGAGCCCAAAGTACATGGTAGCAGGAGGAATCAGTGGGATTGATGCAATGAAAGATCAAAGTGACAAACGTTAGAGCAGTCAAATACTAAAGAGCGCAGAGAAGGATTGACAACAGTGCAAAAAGGTTGAGTTAGCAGAAGCGCAGAGTTTTTAGTCGATAGAGACAATAACAGTCAAAGACTTTGATGACAAATGCATCATTCTGATTCAGGTTGGATGTTTTTTTTTCTTTCTTGAGTCTCTGGAGCAACAACACTAGGGAGAAGTGTTCCATGCGGAACATTCCAAAGGTTCAGGATCTGGATCGAGTTGAATTCATTTCTTGTTGAGAGGGAGTGTTGAGAATAGCAATAAGAAATGCTAAAAATAACATTCTGAATATTCCAATTTTAATTTGTCCCTGAATTAAAATTCAAATTTAGTCTCACTAGCTACTTGGAAAATAATTAATTAATTCATCTTGAGTTAATTAGTTGGAGAAATTCAAGCTAGAAGTCTTTGTGAAGTCATGCAACAGCTATCCCTTAAAATAAGGAGATTATCCCTTAATTAAAGAGATAAGGATGAGTTGTAATTAATTAGCTCAGTTAACTAAGTTAAGTCCAATTAAATTAGTTCCAAACAGTTTGAGGAACTAATTGTGAGTTCAGTTAGTTAATGCATGCATGCATTACGCTGGTGTACTCCAGATAACTGAATATTCTCTCATAAATAACTCATGCATGTTAGTTTAGAGAAAGACCTAGTTGAGATTAAAGATAGGGACAATGTACTATCAATTGGAGGAATTTTCCTATAAAGGAAACTCATCCATGTAGAAGGAACAAGGTTCCTTGAGGATTGCGCAGTTTTACAGGGTGTGAGATCAGTGTGAGTGATCATTGTTACACTTGGTAACAGTAAGATCACTCAGGAGAAACTGCGCAAGGAAATAGGAGGCTTGGAGGGCAAAGGAGAAGGTTTGTGAGAAGCCTTATTTGCCTGTAAGCATTCAGGAGGCTTGTACTAAGAGCTGGCTAGCTTGTGAGAGCTAAATATTTATGTAATTCTGATGTATTTCCACCTTGTATGATAATATAGATAGTGGGGTTTTTAGCGGAGGATTTCCCCTGAGTATTTTCTATGTTTCATGTGTATTGTTCTTCTTATCTGTTATATGTGTTCAACTTGATCTTGCTCAAATCTTTTAAGCTTCCGCAAGTTTGATTGTAGAAGTAGATTAAGTATTTTGCTTTAATATATTGCATTATTAGGCTAATATACAGTGAGAATTTCTACATGGTATCGGAGCTAGCTTATCTATAGAGAAATTTTTACAGACAGTGAGCCTCCAATCTAATTTTTTAAATTTATTAAAAGTCAATGTAGCCTAACAAACTCTATAACACACTGCAGTGATTGATAAGCATTAAGACTAGGCATATGATGAGCATATTCCTTTGAGAATCAATATAGGTCATCAATTAAAAAATAAAAATAAAAATTCAACAAATCCTCATCCACCTTAAGTTGAAATAAGAAGCCTTCAACAATTAATATTGTGAATTGTTAATCATAATAATATTAATTTCTATTTCTATTTCTATTTCTGTTTTTAATTTTTATTAATATTTTTTAGCTAATTTGATTGTTTATTTTATCATATTTTTATGATGAATAATGGGAAATTTTAAGGGCTAATATTGGCAGGTGCGCTAATTTTCCATGATTTTCCGAAAAAAAGATTCACCAATTCCCATTTCTTATAATAATGATTCGCCCAAATTTAACAATATAAAATTATTTTACCATAAAAATCGTTGACATTATATAGAGAGAATATATAAAATCATTATAAATTTGAATAATTTTACAAATAAATCAATAAACATTTTATAATTTGCATATTGGGGACTAGTGAGATTCACCAGCGTTTTTACACTTCCAAATAATTGTCCATCCTTAAAATAGGGGTTTGTTCCTTTGCACTCGACCTGGGCACTTCATTCTACAACAAACTTTGAATTTGTTTCTCCATTCGGCCAAAACGGGCATTCTAATGATATTGCTTCACCTACACAGTGTGAATCTCCCTTTGAATGTCCTTTAAGCTTGGCCCATCTTGTCGTGGTTGCGGTGGTTCTTCCAGGTCCCTCGTTGTTGTCATGGCCTTGGCTAGTAGGTTCTTCATTACCCAGTAAAGCTGGACTATTTGTCTAAATAGCGTTTGTAGGCCTCGGGTGTGTCCTAGATCTATGAGCAGGGAATCCCATTCCTCCATCGCAAGTGGTTCTGTTGCTACCTTGGCATTTAGCTCTGCCTCCCATGTTGAAATTATGACTTTAACCTGTGCTAGAGTTCCTCCATGGTATGTATGCATGAGGTTCTCCATGTTTTCCTCTCCAATTTTCCTTCCCCTCTTCCACTAGGTCTTATTGGTTGAAGCCACCGACGATTTCTTTTTCTTTTCTACCTGTTTGCAAGCATGGCGACCCCCTTTTCTTCCCGGCCCTACTTCCGCCTTCACCATTTTTCTTTCCCTTTGAATTTATTCCATCCACCGCCCCTCTGTAATTCTTTCCTACTCCCGGTGTAGGAGAACTCGAGTTAGAAGGGGAGGAAAGTTAAATAAACTTGTAAGTGTAGCATAAGTACAAACATTACAACCAGACCATATTTCAGTATTGGCCTTCAGCCATTCCATGTGAAGCACCATTATAGAATCTCAAATTTGGATTTGAGGGAGATGACCTGAGATCCCCCAAGTCCCTTCCCGTCTTTCCTTCATCCTCATTGTGCGCAACGATAAGTGATACTCTTCCCTCAACCACTTAATTCCCCCCTTGGAGCAACCATCCCACTAGGTTCCAAGTTTCGGCCCAACGACACCCAAGTTGACAGACAAGCAGGGTTTTGGGAATTCAAGAAAAGAAATGCAGGAGTTTGACTTTGTTCTAACTAAGATTTCAAGCCCGTCGAGGTCTGGAGCCCCCAGTTCCTCCCTCCTACCCCTCTAGTTTTGAAGCTACCCTTCAGCCCAACTTGAACTAGATTGGCTGAAAGAATGGTGAAGAACATACCCAGAGCTCCCTCCCAGTCAATCTTACGGTCCTCTACCAAGCCATATCGCCAATTCCCTCGGATTGTACTCGCAATTCCAGAATTACCAACCACACATGGGTTCAATTCCCTCAACTCCCAATTATTGCCCCTCTGCTCCTTTGGATTACCCAGAAGCCAAGCTGTAGCCAGTTGGTCAAGCTTTCTGAATTTATAGTACCCCAACACCCCTTTCCTAATCCCCTGGGTCTAGAGGTCTCTCAAGAACCATACTAAGCTAGATTGGACGGAGAAGTATGCATTACAAATCCCATACCCCTCTCTCGTCTCTCGTCAGCTCTGGAGATTGCCAAACAACCGTAGGCCCTCAGGGGAGCCTCAACCCCTTCTACATCCCAGTCTTCAAGTTTCAACGATGGTCATTGCAAATTTCACTACCCACGAGCCAAAAGTCACTCCTAACACTCCATGGATCCCCTTATTCCCCAATAAGCTACCATACATTGCATAAAATAAAAAAACAGACATCAACAACATAAGTCTGGGCCAAATTTCTTTCGAAATATTTAAAACCACCAGCATTCAATGCCAGACCAGCCTCCGTTCTTGCAGCATTGACTCCATATCAAGATATGGTAGGCCTGAATTACATAACAGTCTTCTTCAGAGGCATTGAAGGCATTTTCTAGGTGGAGGTGACAATCCCTTCTCCCGCAGGCAAGGTTCTCCCCCAGCGTCCAGTCTCGTTGCTTGTTTCCCGTCTCCTCCTCTAACCTTGCATGCATGCACTAACTGCCTTCATCACCTTTCCTCCTTAATTACCTGCCAACCCTTTTGATTTATTTATCAACCATATTTATATTAATATAAATATAGTTGTGCTAATTATAAAACATTCATTTAACTTATATAAAATGTCAGGATGGTAAAACTGAATAAAAAAAATTATCACACTCGATTAAGAAGAAAAAGTTCTAACACTCAAATTGAAAAGAATTTTTAATAAATAATTTTGAAAATATATTCTAAAGTGTCATAGCTATGGTACTGAATAAGAATGATTAGCTTAAAAAATGCGTAAAGAATTAGTGAAATGCATAAGAATTCTTCAATGATAGAATTCACTACAAACTATTTGATTTTGGACATTTTGTGTAATTGATCCAGAATCAAATGAACCCGCCACCAACTCAAGGCTTTCAAAAGCATGCTTTGCATCACAATAATCTAAGGCAAACATTTTAATATCATCATTTAATAGCATTCATATCAAAATAGTTTGGCCAAAATTCACGTCAAGTGGAGGACCAATATGTGCAGATTGCAAAAATTGATATGCAAAAAAAAGATACACAAATTATTATGGCCAATATGGTTATTATGATGATTATATGAATTTTTTTTCTTTTGATCTCTTCCAATAATTTATATTACAATTAAAAAAAAATATAATAAGAATGGAATTTTTATGTTATTTTATACCTAGTATTTAATATAATTTAATAACTATTTAAAATTTAATATTTTTATATGCCTTTAACTTTCAATTAGTTTTCAAGTTTCAATATAATAAATTGCCGCTAGTAATTTTGAAAATTTATATGGGATGAAATTCACATTTGTGAATAATAAACCTTATCATAATTATCAATAAAAAGAAAATTTTTATTAAAAAATTATACCATGACTACAATTATTTCTAATTATTTAAAAAAATTATTTCTAATTATTTAAAAAAAAAAATTAGTAATATGAGAAACAATATAGAGATTGGGATTTGACTCAAATAACATTAATTAATAATATAAATAATAAACTTTAGTATTACAAATCCTTAAATTATAAACTATGTTGTTATAAATCATAGTAATCCAATATTATAAGTTTTAATAGTAATATCCAATATTATAAACCTTAATATTAAATCCAATCGTATAAACCCTAATATTATAAATCTTAATATTAAACCTAATATTATATGTGTTATTATAAATGCTATATTTAATAGAAGGGTTTATAAATCCTTACCATACACTTAATAATTATTAACGTGGTTGTGCATGTATATGTATATCAACATATATCAACCACATTTACTAATATGGTTGTGGTAGTAATAATCATACAGAGAAATAATAAATATCACGAAATTACAATGGCATATATCAACCGCGTTTATTAATATGGTTGTGGTAGTAATAATCATACAGAAAAATAATAAACATCACCAAATTACAATAGTTTATCCAGTATACTACATATGAAAAAATCTACAATTATGTAAAAAAATTATATTATTTAATAAAAAAATGAATTAAAACTTTTATATTATCTTTAAGAAAATGAATGTAATGATGTAAAGAAAAAAATATAGAAAAGATCAAGAATATAAATTATCCATAAATTATTTAGAAAACATAGAATTCATGATGTTTAATGATAGCTAATATAAAAATATTTAAAAAAAATAAAATAGAATAAATATAAAGCATGTTATTTTGCAAGGAGAAACAACGTAAATCAGGGAGTGATAATGCATATAAATAATCAACAACTAAGATTTAAAGACATGTGATGATGTCAGCAACATCCAATGACTAAGGGTGGAAAGGAAGGATGACTGAGGAGTAGAAGATCGTCAAGGGAAATCTATGACCCAAAGGGTAAAACTAAGGAAAAATAAGCGATAGAATAAATATAAAATAAATTTTAAAATTTAATGTAGAATGTGTTGATAGTGTTGGACCCGCCAAATTTCAAGGGGTCTCCCCGATGTGTGGTCCCAATTAGACCTCACACTGTTTGGGATAGGAACCTCATCCAAAATACGACCCGATTATCATTTTTTTAAAGATTAGCCTTGGCTCTAACTATCATCAAGAGAGAGAGGAACACATGTGTTCCTTCGAAAAGCAAGTAGGTGTACCTAGTGAGTGTTCAATTGTAGGTGTGTTAAGGTTCTTCTACTGCGGAGGGAAAAGAAAGTGAACCTCTAGGAGAGAGGTAACAATACCACTCTGGTAATAACACACATAAACAAGAGATATGCATCTAACATCCAAGGGAATAGTTCTCAAAGATGTGGCAAGCATTGCAACCATTACAATACATTCTCAATATGATAAGTACTAAAATAACCAAAATATTTTAACAACTTTAGTACAAGTTAAAACAAACATGAATCATAAACATTCACAAAATAGTCTTACAAACAATCATAATCCATGCATGAAGAACGTGTTGGCCATCGGGCTTCATATATTAAGTAAAGGTCCCAAGACGCATGTATACAATGAACACCACTGGTTCCAATAGTGGAGCATTAGAGCCACTACTTGTTCCCAAAAGAACTAGCTTGTCTCTTTGATGCTTTGCAGGAGGACCCAAGGTGAAAAGCATTTTACTCATACAATGAGGGTGTACATATAACCAATGGGGTGATGCTTCACCTCCCTTGTGACTCTTTGACTACCCTCATGATTGTTTGACTTCATATGACTTTTCAAATTTACATGATTCTTCATATTCTATACATGTCCTTTGGACTTCCACTTTGTAATACGTTTTTATAGGAATTAACATAATCCAAAAAAGTGATGCGGCATATGGTGACTCGTGACATGGCAAGACATGACACTGATGAGATGGACTTCATGATGACATGGCAATGTCAATCATTCTTGCTGCTTCTTGCTATGTGTCTTCTTGAGAATGTTCTTCTACCACCTCCATATGGCTTAGAGATGAGTTGTCTTTAGTGATACCAAATCTTGAACAACAAATGCAAACTGGTATCCCTTCACTTTCTTATTATTGATCTGCTTGCATAGTCAGCTACAAAGGTGTATTCTTGCATGTTTCCCTTCTTCGTCTCCTTATTCATTATCCTATCATGGTATCATAGAATACCTTCATCAGCAATTCATTCATGACAAGATAACATTAGTCTATTAAACCCCTAGTCCAACATGTTGCATGACAATCCACTGACTGAGTCGGAAATGACCGGCAAGATGAGGGAGAAGCTCAATGATTGTGCAATTATGCAGCTCAAGAAGTCAGGGGTCAGGCTTGAGCCTTGAGACTACACAATGTGCAGTTCAAGCTGGACTAAGCAAGAATATTGCATAGCTGGGGAGCTCAGGGAGCCAGGTTGAGGGCTTGGGCATTGATTTTTCCCACTGCGCATTTTTGGAAGGTAGAGGAGGCTAGCTGATTGTGAAGCTGTGTAGTTCAAGAGCTCATGGTTGGGGCTTGAGCCCTATGATTGTGCAATGTGCAGTACTAACTGGGTACGAGCATAAATCGAATTAATTGAGCCAACTAAGTGAAATTAATTTAGTTAACTCATTCTTATTGTGTTTTGATGTGGAATTACAATTTTATCCTAATTTAATTCAAGGGAAAATTAAATCAATATTTTCTTGTTTCCATTTTCAATAATCTTTTCTTAATCATATAATAATATTTAATTAAGGTATTGATCGTGAAATACTTATACAAAGTGGTGTTGCAAAAATAATTAATATGCTTAATCCTAGTTTTAAGTATATTAAAATGTTTTATTCAATCCATTGAAGGTGGAAATATAAATTATTACTTCATTTTAGGTGATAGCATGAATAAATTTATTTAATTTAATTTGCACATAAATGGCTTAATAACATGAACAACAATAATGGGAGCACTTAGATCAAGGGAAGAGAATTGGTTTCGGGCCCCCTTGTACATTTGATATTTATGGTGCAAGGAGGGGGGTCTAAAATAAGTTGTATGGAGAAAAAAAAATTATGACTTGGAAGCTTCGTAATGGTTTCAGACACCCCCTCATGAAAACAACTTAGTGAACTACCCTCCCCCCAAAATATTGTTGCAAGACAATTGAAAAGACTAGTGTGGCACAATAATCAAACTTTGAAACAAACTATTTTTTCATGTTGTATGCCATAACAAAATATTAAAATTCTTAGAGGTGATGATTTGCAAAACATATATGCAAAAGAAAAGGTAAAAATATTTTTATATTAATATCACTATCGACAAAAAAATATTCTTCTGATTCATACGTTCAAACTCTGGAAACATAACAAAGATTCTTTTGGTGTAAATGTCTTCGTAGATGAACATAGTAACGAGCAAAGCATTTGTATTCTTGATCAAGTATGAAACATAAAATTTGGATCTGTTCATTTTCATATTCAATCTCCTTTCATCATTAATTCCTAAGCTCTGCAACAACCTGACAATGTAGACACAATAAAAGCATTGTTTATGAACTTTTTCCAGCCTTGCAAGATGAAAACTAATACAAAATTCTTATCATGGTTTCATAAGTAAAAAGACGAAGAATTTGTGTATATGACTAAAAACCCAATTTCAAAGAATGAGGATGATAGCTGATGAGAGAAGACAAAGTTGCTAGTTGAAGCTTTGGTTGGATTTTTTTGCTTGTTGTTGCTGTCAGCATCTAGAATCTCATTGTCGTGATTTTGAGTGAAAACACCATGAATTTGGATATTGTGTAACAAATAAATCGTAGCTTTTTTTTAAAGATATTCTTGATAAGACATTTGAGCTAATGTAGGTAGTATTATTGCTATAATTCATTTCATTGGCCATCGTTATGATTCCAATGCATGTATAAGGCCAATGAAGAATGTTATAAATTCCAAATGTTGGGAAAAATTTTCCCACACATTACAAGACTATTAGGAAATCCATGTTTAACTCTCCTATAAAAAATATATGTAATTGTAGCACTATAAGTTAGCAGAATGCAAAATCTTCCAAATTGAAAAATATGATTGGAACTTTATATGATATCCAGAAAACCTAAATTTTAAGCACAATGCATGTGCCATTTGAACTAGAATTTTGCATTCACTTGCAGATCTTTGTTCTAAAATTTCATTGTCTTCTAATTTTTCAACTTTAAAACATAAGAAAACAAATTAAGCAAAAAACTATACAATATTTTCAAGAGTATGAGCCTATACATCTAGGATGAAGGATATTCTAAATACTGTACATCCTTGATGCAAAGATACCTGCAACGAGGAAGCCAAAAACCTAACTTACAAATGAGAAATGAAAGTCTCGGCACAAGATTTTCAAAATCAAACTGGGAATTAATGTACAACTATTCTCCATATAATCGCCAATGCACACACATTTAACCACAATTATTTTTAATGGAAGTGTGACACTCAAAGGAAAACACATTATATATATCTACAAGCTGAAGTGGGAAAATAGAACTAGATAAACTCTATAATTCCTCGTAGAAATCTAGAACAATGTTGTCTAACAACAACAATACAAACCACGCAAGCAATCGTCTACAAAAATGAAAAAGACAATCCCACCTAATTCATAATTAAATTTTATGATGGAAAATATTATATTCAAGAGTCTGAATGCAAGCGCCAAAGAGCCAAATATGAAAACATATTAAAAAGAATATGATAGAAATTGGAAAAAAATGAGACAAATTTACATACCTATTCCTGTGTATGCTAAAAATGATAACAAATATAGATGAAAGTGGTTGATCAACTACCAGTTACAATCCACAACTTTGAACTACCCCTATTAAGCCAAGACCCACTCCAAATTGAGCAACTGAAACATAGTTTTTTGTCTGCAAGCCAACATGTAAGTTATTAGTTTGATGGGGAACATGTAAAATCATATGTATAAATTAAAATAATCCTTATTAAAATAATTAAACTTAATGTGCAGACAATAAATATAGTTTAATAGTATTGTCTACGCTACATCAAATTAATAATTTAATGTTTATATACAATTATACAATTGTTGATTAATTTATCTGCAATGGCATGAGCCAAGAAGAATGTGGAATGTTCAAAATTGTAGAATACAATGCGTAGTCTACATGATACCCAGAAAAACTAATTTTCAAGCACAAATTTTCCATATAATCACCAACCAACACTCATTTAATCACAATGTCTTCTAATGGAAGCACAAGATTTGAACAAAAAAAATTATATATATTCACAAGCTTTAGCAAAAAAAAGAAAAAGAAAACTTAATAAATCCAATTGAATAACTAACATTAACTACAACGACCACAAGGTATGTTTTTATCTACAACCTAACAACTAAACTTACTAATTCTTAAGCTCCAAAACTCAATAACTACAACGTAGGTTTTTTTCTGCAAGCTAACAATTAAGCTTACCAATTATGAAGCCCCTAAACTTACTCTTTTTAACTGACGAAAATGGAAAAAACCGCTAATAATCCCTTTGCAAGTAGTGGCCAAGGGATTTGGCTTTGTTTTCAGTGCCTATATTTTCATCAAAGTAATATTGCCCCGTTAATTTTGAATATTATATTTAAATGCCTACCACCCTGTTATCCATGGCCCTATGACTAGGAGGGAATATTTACAATGTGGAGGCTTTTGAACAGTAAAGCCCACGGGAACACTGATCACAATTAAGCCCTTGTGACTGGTACTTATTCAAAATAAAGTAAAGTCAGGGAATCTTTCCCTTTTATAAAGCAAGTCATCACATGCCTTGGTGTATATTCTCCGGACTATCATCGGCTTTCCCAGTATGATCTTTTGATGTTGAACTTTGGTTTAGCACGCACCATTCCAAGTGATCTACCATATATTCTTGAGAGAATAATTGGTCATGTGGGAAAGGGTCCCATTCTTTAGCTGTCATTTCTCTGACTGTGTTGTAGATGCGATGGTAGCAGTCTCCAATGTTATAATCAAAGCATCTTTGACAGTGTCTTCTTTGATATCCTTCATGGTACACAGGATCCATAGCTGTTCTATTGACACCGTAATCTACCCACTAGTTCTGGAACCATTCACACTGCAGATTATTCTGAGAAGCTGCCATTGTGCTAAATTTTAATTTAGTATAATGGGTATCTGTCTTATCATCAACATTCATAAAGTCCCACCATAGCTTCTTGTAGTCTGAAAAATCATAAACTATATCCGGGAAGATTATCTTTGGATCATTTCTTGGCCATCTTGCACAAGTTTTAACTTGTGGATGATTTGCCCATAGATCTCTGGTACGATAAATACAGAAGTAGGCTCCATAAATCCTTGTACCACTATCTCCATGGTGTCCAATTCGGCCAATATCATGAAAATTTGATTCTAATGCCTCTCTTGCAGTCCTAGCATTAGCTTTAGCATTAGTATACACCATATCATGAATCCATTTTCTGCCTTTTGGGTATACTCTTC
>APFE030014096.1:201144-244269 GCA_000404065.3 Pinus taeda | reverse complement strand
ATGAACCAAAGGATTAATGCCAACTCTGATACATCCAAGATGTAGATAATTTGTTTTCAATCTTTTGGCTTCTGCTTGTAGAGATTGAGGATTAAGCAACGGAATAGTCTGGATACTATCTGAATTTTCTTCGACTTGACTAACTGACTCTTTAATACTAATCCTAGAGGCAGCAATTAGATGAAATGGGGCTAAGTCGCTATAGACTTCAGAAGGTGTAATATCTGGGAGAGCCCATCTAGCAGAAGGCTGACTTTCTTCATATGTCTTTTCTACAGAATTTAAAGTTTTGTTTGAGTTATTTTCAAACATTTCTTTAAGCGGATTGTCTTCTGGAAGAGAATCTTCTTCAAGCTCTCGGAATGAGACAAACTTTCTGAATGAATCCATTCTTCAAAACAAAGATAGATTTGAGTACCAACCTTTAGAACCAGACGTTACTGGCTCTGATACCAATTTCAGCAGGGGCTTCTTTCACAAGCTTGCTCTTTTGGTATCAGAGCAAGCTTACATCATAATACAAAACATGTTAAATTAATTAATAAACTATTTTGTCGAAAAACAAAATCTATATACAAAAAATTAACAAACCAAAATATCATTCGTTAAGTTAACAAATAAAGCTTCATTAGAGATTAAGGAACTTCAGACATCGAGTTTTTCAAATTTGTAAGTTTTAAAACAAAAATCTTGATATGCCGAGGTTTGATATTGAATAAGAGAAAGGTATCGGGAACATTGAGTATCGGAGGTTGGAGCAACGAGGGATATAAAGGATTTAAAAAAATACTTTCGATATGTAAAAATTGTTGGGTTTCCGATATGAAGTGGGGAGTGGCGTACGGTGAGGTTTTAGGAGTTATAAGGTGTAGAGAAAGAGGATGGAGAGGGAGGAATAAGGAGGATGATATTGGAATATCGTAGAAATAAGGAGGGACGGAGGTAAGGATTTAAGGGAATTCATGGTTCCAATACGAGGAGTGAAGTGAATTGGAACCCACGTGGAGTGGGTTCCATCAATTATAAAGTACAACCCCTTAAGAGTCACATTAACATAAAAAAGCTACAACCACTTAAATTTTTGGGATTTCGTATCTCGAAATTTTTATTGAAATTGAAATTGAAATTAGCTTATGAAATCCGATAATACACAATTTTAATTGTTTTACAATTTGGTTGTGGCGATTTTGTAGGACTATTAGTGAAAAATGAAATAATTACTAAAAATTGATGAAAATCAATATTTACACTTAATTGCTAATTTATTTACAAAAATCAAAATAATATACATTTTGTACATTTTTTAACCCAGGTGGTAAAAATTATCGAACTTTGGATAAACACCATTTGCAAACTGTGTAATCAAATGAGATGAAACAAGTACTGATAGAAATCTAGCAAAAAATCAAACTCAACGAAGCAATCAAAATGGAAATCTAACGAAAACGAAAAAAAATGGCAAAATTGTAGGCCACTTAACCAAAAGAAAGTATTAAAAAGGTGATTTAGCCAAAAAATTATGGAAAGGGTGGGAGTGTTCAGTTTTCACTACAACATTGGTGACATACGAGGAAGAACCAATTATCTATGGTTAAATTTAATGAACTTCAATTTACCTAAAGATTAAAAATAATGGAGTCCATTGAATCTTCAAACGATAATATATTTCCATGGGTCCCACATAAATAGATTAAGCAATATGAGTTTGAAAAGATAAGTACTCAAAGGAGACATGAGTAAAAATCATGAATCCAAAATTTGGTAGAAAAAAAAAAATTAAATTACCTCGTATGAGAAATAAAAGAATGTACATATAAGAGTTTTTTGATAAAGCATATATCCATTATTATGAATAGTCTTTGACCTCGCTTCGCTGCCAGCAAGACTGAACAGTACCCCGACGAAGTTGTTTTTTATGCCATACAAGCCTAGCCCCACTGCCAGTGAGGATCCATAGCCTCAACGAGTTTACTTGTGTTTCCCATGCTTTCTCTTCTAATCGCCCTTTTGATAGGCGCATTTGCGAGATTTTAGTTTATGATGTACCTGAGTGAAAAATGTGGGATGGTAATAGAGACTTATGTTAATGGATATAAAAATTTCATAATGTTGACTCAAAAAATCTTTCCTGCGACTATCAATCAGGGGCTTTTATAAAGTGGAGGTGTGGGAGGGATCCATTGAGTTAAACTTAGGTCAGTTATTTCCATGAAAAGGTGAACTACATCACTTACAAAGGATGTGTGTTCCTCCATGAAAAAGTTTTAAAGCAAGAGGTATTTAGGATTCCTTAAAGATATACCTTTAATGATAAATGAAATTCACTAAACTAGATAGAGTAAATATTTCTCATGTATGCCAACCATTGTTGGGTGAGGAAAAGGCCTTCCACATAAATCTTAGTGGAGTCACGAAAATCAAACCAAAACCGAAAGAAAAAGGAAAAGAACTCCAAACTAAAGAAAAAAGAAAAAATAAAAAATAAAAATGTAAAAATGGCGAAAGCAAAAGATGAAAGAAAAATCCCAAATTTAAAAGATAAAGCCCAACAAGATTGTTTATACAAATGTCTCAACAAAACAAGTAAAAGAAGATACTTTTGTGAGCATTCATCTTTTGTTGAGAATCTAGTAAAATTTAGCCTAAGGAGTTATAAGTGATTAAGCTTCTGAAATTAAAGTGTGAATAGCAATGATTTCAAACAATAAGTTAAATGAGAAGTCTCTATTTGCTGCAATTTTTTTCGTCTCAAAGCAAAACCTGCATAAAAGCATATTAACCATTTTCTAATAAAAGAAATTCTTAATAAATATACTAAAGGTTCTGAAACTCCCCAATTTAGCTTATTTGATGAACAATTAGTATTATTGTTCCAAAACTCAAAAGAAAACTAGGAGAATGAGCTCCAAACCTGATCTGGTAGAGGTGTAAAAAAGTTTATGAAGAGCTGCAAAACAAAGTTGTATATTAGCAAAAACTAAAAACAAAACTAAAACAAAAAGTAAATAAATATAAATAAATGAAAGTGGCATATGAAACTTACCATTGGAAAATTTTGTTTGATCCTACCTAGGAGATATCATTTTCTTCAATAAAAATAACTTATTCTTTTAATTGGAAGTAAAGGCACGAAGAAGTTGAGTTTTTTGAAATTTCATTGACCCAAGATCATCATTTATTAAATTTGAACTAAGGTAAGTAGTAAACTAAAAGAAAACAATGTTTCATGTCCAAGGAATCTAAAGTAAATAAAATCCATCAAAAATGAGAATGATAATGTGCTTTTGCAATGATGATTGTTCTTTTAATATTTCAAATTTCATATTCACTCCATGATCCTCATAAATTTTCAAAATTCAAAACGAAAGTTTACATATTACATCTCCCTTACATTATTAATGAAAACTATTGAAGCTTGATCGAAGGTATTTCTACACCATTGGAGATATTACATCATATTGGAGGTTTTTCATGCCAACAAAGATTGGATATATTCTAATTACATCATATCGGAGGTTTTAATGCCATTTGAGATTGACGATATTAAATTATCATAACATTTCCAAAGGAGCCCCGAGGTGACAAGAACTCTGAGGTCCAATAAGATTATGTGATCGGAGGAGTTAACATATCATATATTGGAGGGGCTAGACATATCGAAGGACTTATGAAATAGAACTTATGATATTTACACATTTCGATATCTTATGGTCCTTTTATTATTTGTTATTTGAACGTTTTTAGTGGAAATTATTTTTGTAATTTTAATTGATTTTCACTTCCGATATCAGAAGTCTCATTAAATATTTCTTGTATAGATTTTTAAATGAGAGTTTTGATAAAAGGAAGCTCATAATTAATATTGACTAAAAATATAATAGCAGAACTCAAATAGCTCAACATGACTTCTATGTGATTCTGAGATCAAGGATTTTGAGAAGATAAAATAAAATAGGACTTGTGGATCTCAGTGAAATGCCTCGGAAAATGTTTTCAAATGGTTATGATATAACATAATCCCATGAATCCGATATCGGAAAGTGAACATTGGAAAATTGGGATTCCAATAATTATTAGATAGAGGCCTTAAATCAATTTGGAAGAAGCAATGTGATTGAAATGGATGTAAAATGAATAAGCACAAATGGAAAAGGTTTTAACTCAACCAAAAAAGATTAAGAACAAACATAGATAAAATCATGGATAAGATTATCTGTTGCAAGAGTTTTGTGCAAATTTTCCTTTGTTTGTAGAAAATCTGAGCAATAAAGAGTCTAAGCATTTCATTTGAGCTACATCGATGAGAGGCAGATTTGATTTTTGACTCATATTTCTAAATGTCCAAAGAAAGAAAAATATGAATAAAAGCAAAACTAAATAATACCTAAATTCTGATGAAACAAAAAATACTTCCCTAGACATGTTGTGGATTAGAAAGGGTTGATTGCTTGCTTATCTCAACTCTCAAAAATTGAGTCAGTGAAGACATGCAAAAGAAATAAAACAGAAAGAAGAAGTAAATTGGGATAAAGAGAAAATCAATAGATGAAGATGAACCTATAAATGCATACATGGAAGAATATTGACTGTAAGTTTACCTCATGAATCTTCAAGTTCTCCCATGTATCTCTCAAAATTTGCATATGTTCAAACCTCATCTTTTTATTCAATCTAAAATGTTAAGTGATGAGTTATTAATTGCATCCACTTCAAATTTACATCGGAGGACAAGAGTGATGAAAATTAGTCTTTTTAGAAATACTTGTGAATCAAAAAATTTCTAAGCCATAGAAATTCCATAGATTTCTTCATATATGATTAAAAAAAATAACAATGTGATGAAGTTTTGTAAAAACAAGACAATTAAGTGTTTTCACAAGTTTATATGATCCGACTATATAAGAACTTTGATATGTTCTAAGCCACTTTGCCAAAAAATGAAAGGGGATGCCAAGAAAAACTCAGATTCATTACTTGTTTATTAAAAATCTGAAATAATGAAATAAATGAAAACAGAAAAGGAATCTAAATCTAATTTAATATATCTCTAATTCTAACTGAACAAAAAGAAACCTAACTAAATATAGTCATACTTCCAATATAATCATTCTCTCATTTTAACTCTTGCATGTATGTACAAGTCAATCAACAGGAGTAAAAATGAAACTAAATTATAAAAATAAAAATTAAGCCTCCTATATACAATTAACAACTTTAGTTAAATAAACTTATTTTCAAGAACAATTCCTCGAAATTCTTCCAAATTTTTGCCTACAGGACCATAAAAATGAGCATGTATTTCAGTGAATGATTGAAAGAATTTCAAAGTAAAAGGAAACATCAGGCTTGGATTGAATGATACATTTTTAAATATTGAAGCTTGTTGAACACTAGTAAAATCATAAATATTCCTTAGCAATGGAACTTTCAAATGTTTTTCAAATGGATTGATAAAGTATGGATGAACATTTAGAAGGTTTCTAGAAGTGTCCCATTGTTGATCAGAATGTAATGATGCACTTTCAAGTGCCAAGAATTGTAAATAATTCATTTGAAAATCATAAATAAATTGATCAAGCATGAACAAATTAAATTTCGAAATAAAAAGTAGTCGATGTTCATGCTTGAAATTCTGGAATTGATTTTCATGCACCTATTAATGCACTTGAAAAGTGTCTATAGTTTGAATGCTGAAATTGCCAGCATAATGTGTTCAAAAATTCAAAAATGAAATTTGAAAGAAAAAAAATTCAAACTGAATGAACCAAAACTGAAGCAAATTAAAATTTACATTAATGTTACAAGTAATGGTACAACATGGTTGGGACTCATTTGCAAGTTTTCCTTGCCACAAGTGTCAAAAAAAATTATGAAATTAAAATTATTAATTGAATTCACTTGCGAAGAGGAGAAAATTTCAAGATTATGATTTTAAAAGGTTATCCCATCATCGTATGCATCATAAATTGGAATAGAGTCACGAGTACTAAAATTACTATGATGATTTTGAGAATGGACTGAAAATATTTCTTGATTAGTATTACTCTCATCTTCAAAAATAGATTTGCTTAAGGAGTGAGAAATATCGAATTCAGTCAAAATTATTTTTGAAGAAAGAGGGAAACGAAGTTCATAATTTTCGGTTTTCAATGCATCATTACAAGTAACTTCATAAGTGTTATTTTCCTCTGAATTAAATAAATAGGAACGAGGTAAGTGATTGAATACCAAATTAAGAGAATATTCAGGATTGTTGATTGAATTATTAATTAAATTTTCTCTACCAATATCAGAAATTAATAATTCATTATTAAAATTAGTTCCTTTGTTTTACAGAATTGTAAGGAAAAGTGCCCCTTTCACTTGGATTGGGGGAAATCTCGTCAAGTTGGGACCAGATCAAATCTTGAGGATATGTGTCAAGAAAGAGGAATTCTTTGACATCCTCTTAACCTGTCATGATGGGCCATGTGGAGGTCACTTTGTAGCCAAGAGGACAGTCATCAAGGCTCTACAAGATGGCTACTATTGGCCCAATCTCCATCAAGATGCAAGAAGATACACCAATCGATGTGATCAATGACAGAGGATAGGGAAACCTACCCCCAATGATGAAATTCCCTTACAACCTCATGTGGATTTGGAGCCATTTGACAACTAGGGCATGGATCTCATTGGGCCAGTTGATCCACCATCGGGGCAGAAAAAGTACTTCATTGTGTGCACCAATTATTTGACAAATCGGGTTGAGAAAAAAGTTCTTAAGGTAGAAACAAAGGAGAAATTGGTTGAATTCTTAAGGGAGAATGTGTTCTACAAGTTTGGGTACCCCAAAGAGATAGTCACTGATCAAAGAGCTCAATTAGTTTAGGATTTGATTTCATAATTTTCAGTTTTCAATGCATCATCACAAGTAACTTCATAAGTGTTCTTTTCCTCTTAATTAAATAAATCAGAACCAGGTAAGTGATTGAATACCAAATTAAGAGAATATTCAAGATTGTTGATTGAATTATTAATTAAATTTTCTCTACCAATATCAGAAATTAATAATTTGTTATTAAAATTAGTTCTTCCATTTTCTAAAATTAAATTTGTATTCAAAGGAACTGTTGATTGAATATGAATTATATTATTGTTGCTAAAGATATCAGGGTAGAGAGAAAAATAGGAGGTTGAAGATATATACCTGAAAGTTTCTCTATACATATATGATTTATGATTTTCCAAAATAGACAATCCAAATTCTTCGAGCATTTGATCGAATTGCAAATTATTGTTGAACCACTCCATCATTTGCAATTTATTATTAATAGATTGTGAATTAATTTCAATAGTATATTTTGCATTGTCGACATTCTCTGGTCGATTAAATTGTTGTTGATTGCTGCTAATATATTGTGCATCTTGTTGAAATTCTATGCGATCAACATTATGTAAATTTGGAGCATTTCTGGCATTATCATTTGTAATTTCAATTTGTGAAGAATCGAAGTTGTCATTTTGAGCAAGTATATCATTATCAACAATGGATATAATTTCTAGTTCTTGATAGTTGTCACAGGATAGAGACACTAAATGTATGAACCATCCAATTAATTGGAATTGAGGAGGCAAAGCTTTGGACCGAAATTTAATTAAGATTAATTTAAATCTAATATAAAACATATCAAAGCATCACCTTCCATCCTACAATATTCTTCTAATTACACCTTTTCGTAGTCATATTCCTGAAATGCGTGAAGGAAAATCTTCAAAAATTCATCCCAACTATGTACAAAGGAAACTTGAAGTGACAAGCACAAGTATTTGGCTTTTCCTTTCAAAGTGCAAGTGAAGATCCTGCAAATAATATCTTCACCACTTTTGAAATTATTGGAACTTAAAAGAAATTGAAGGAGATGACTAAAATCATATGTCTTACCATTGTATTTTACTTGAGATAGGGTTTGAAATGACTTTGCTGGAGTAGTAGCCGAATGAGGTCCAATAAAGAAACTCCAAGGAGGTCTTTTACATGGATTCATAGTAATAAAATAAAATTTTAAAGCATAAAATCAAGAGAGATGTGATTTTACTATGGCCCTCCTTCTAGTGCCAAAAATGTTGTAGGCTTGAAATGTCTGCCTCAACATTATAAGGGATACCACTCGGTCGGAAACTTAAAGCAGCGCCTTTTACATTTGGAATGGTGGCTTCAATTGGTTAAACTAGGTCCAGATACCTTCTCTCTATATCTACTGGCTTAAAGTATGACTTTCACTTACCAATAGAGAAGAGACATTAGATCTACTCTTCTTGTTGATCAAGCAATAAAGTGATCCTTAAGATGATCGAGGACTTAGCCAAACCACAACTAAATTTTGCCTCTTTGATAAGTGGACTTCTAGGAATGCATAGTTAAATCTAAATGCCATTTAATCCTATAATGCAAGCAAAAAGAAATCAATCATAATTCTATCTCAATTAGGAAGATGTAGATCTAACCCAACCGAGAGAAAAGTAATTAAATGAGTGGGATTTTAAGCATGTCTGACTTAAGATGAATATACAGGTAATGAAGTAGTTCAATTAACTAATATTATGATTACAAATCATGTTGTTCATAGATCTACTAACCATGAATAATAAATCAAAAACTTTAGGAAGTGATTCACATAATGCTAATGGAAATTAAATCAAAATTAGATATCAGTCTTTTGATTAAATAGTTACTCAAGAATCTAATCTTAATACATCAAAGAAAAAAGACACCATTGACAACAGATTTATGACACAAACATATTAATTCATATCAACAATAGTGCATAATATAAATCCATTTAACATAATTCTGCCATCAAAAATGAAATTCATATTAAAAATAATAGTATTTCTAATAGAAATTAATTTGAACATGTTCTCCTACTCTTTTTTTTTGAATCTGATCTCATACAATCTCCTCCACAGCATAAACTTTGTTATTAAAACATAGAGTTGCATTAGTGCAAGCTCAATCTCCCATACACGTTCAAATTTACAAAAGATAAATCTCAATATTCCTCACATCTGATATTTTACTCTCCTTTCACCTACAACTCCAACCCTTATTACAATAGTGATATAAAAATTGCAAAATTGCAAAGAAGAGAAGCTTTTTCTCCATTCTACAAACTATTGTATATAATTATAAATATGAATTCCAAATAGAGAGTTATTGAAGAATAAATTTGTTCCAACAATTTTCATTGGTTAAAATTAATTTTCTTCTATTTCTGGAGCAATTTCATTGATTGAAATCCTCTCTTCCTCATCTTCTCAATTGTTCTCATGACAAAACCAATCAAAATTAAATTAAAATGTAAATTGAAATAAAAAATACCGAATCTGAAGAACAAAATTTCTCCAATGTAAACTCAATTAAATAAATAAATAAAAGGAACTTTGAGCTCTCCATTGATCCTTGTAAATATCTTATTGATCAAATAGAACATAGTCGAATGGATCTGTGCTCAACAATGGCTATGAGCAAATGAAAATGCAAAAAACTAAATCAAAAAATTAATTTTGTTTACAAATTCTGAGTTTGATTTTCTGCTAAATTTTAGACTCATTAAATGATCAAATCTAGTCATGTAACTACCTCATAAATATTCTTCGTGATTTTATTTATCTAACGAGCCATCATAGGCCTCATTAAGCCAAATAAAACTCAACTTATGGGCTTCCAAAGTTGAATTGTCAAAAAAATTGCCAAAATTTTTGGAAAATTTTGTCTAAGGCTAAAAATAAGAAAAATTAATTAAAATCTAATTTTAATTATCTATATAATTAAAATAATTAAATAATTATTTTTTTAACAAGAACGGTTAATGTATTTATTGCTAAAAGTGGAGCAAGCTCCTATTACAATCGACAGTAGCTTTTAAAAACTGAGCAATGAGAATGAGCTGATAGTAGTCCCTTCTCATAAGCTAAATTCAAAATTTCTGTGAGTTATTTGGCTATTCTTGTTTTCTGTCTTACATTTTATCTCTGGGAGAGAAAATTCTTTTTCCTTTTCCTTATACTTTCCTTTTTGATGTTCCTTGAGTTTGTCGTTCCTTCTACTATTATTTGTTCTGCTTGTTGTTCCTTTGTCCTGCTAATCCTTTGGTTGTTGTTCCTTTGGCCTGTTGTTCCTTCGAATGTTGTTCCTTAGGGAGTTGTTCCTTCTGTTGTTGTGCCTTTGTCCTACTATTCCTTCAACCTGTTGTTCCTTCAGATGTTGTTCCTTCGTTCTACTGGTCCTTCGGCCTATTGTTCCTTCGGATGTTGTTTCTTCTGTTGTTGTTCCTTCGGCCTACTACTTCTTCGAGTGTTGTTCGTTCTGCTTGATGTTCCTTTTGATTGTTATTCTTTTTTATATCGTTCCTTGATCTGATTATTGTCCCTTCCGCTTTTACTGTTCCTTTGGCCTGTTGTTCCTTCGGCTGTTGTTCCTTCTTCTGCTTCTCCTTTTGCTTGTTGTTCCTTCTAGTGTTGTTCCTTGCATTGATGTTCACTCTGGTTGTTCTTCCTTCTGCAGCTATTTCTACTACCATTTGTTGCTGTACATTCTAGTGTTGTTTCTTTTTCTTGATAGTCCTTGTGCTTGTTGTTCCAACTACTTGCTGCTTGGTGATCCCGAATGTGAATTTCAAGATGCCAAATACCACTCTCCCTCTAAGAAGCAGTTCTTCCTTCTGAAGATTGTCTAAGGCAAAGGATGAATCGATCAGGGTCCTCCATTAAGGTTGAGATTACCTTGTGACAACAGGCAGCCTTTATTTGCCAGCGAGTTCACTTGTTTGTTTAAATCCCACAGAATATGGTATGAGTCGACAGTGTCGAAGTCTTTCAAAGTGATTTGAATTCTCTACAAGATTTTGTTTAAAGCTAGGTTACTGAAATCATCTTCGGAGTTTAGGAGCTTTATCAGGAGCTTCGAGTCTCTAAATATTTGGATTTTTTTGTAATCTAATTCCTTCGCAATCTGGCAAGATTTTAGGAGGCCGTAACTCTCTGCTTGATTGTTCGATCTTATGCCTGGGCCCCAGCTGAATTGGTTTTTTTCGATCTGTCTCGGGAAATAATCAATCCCCCTATGCTTACAGTGCCTGGATTCCCCTTGGATGCTTCATCAAAGAATATAGTGACTTTTGGGGTCCCATGCTACCACTCAAGAAAGTCACCTACAGTAAGACGCAGGTGCCAAGTAGGATCTTTCATCGGTTTGTTGATTGGATCTTTCCTTTCTCCTGGCACGTAGGGTCCTAGCCACACAGAGACTTCTGTAGATAGTGTGAAGGAAAAAGCTGGATTATTTATTATTTCCAACAAGAGAGCTTTTACTTTGGCAACCACTTCCACTGATTTCAGGATCTTGTTGTTAAAAACACACTCATTTCGGGCCAACCACACTTTCCACCAAAGGCATTTTGGAGTAGCTTGCCAAATGTTTTTCCAGCCTATGTTTTTAGATTTTTTCTCAGGGTTTTGGTTTTCCCAGGAGGTGTAGAGAGTAATAACTGAAATCTGGGAGGGGATATGTACGCTAAGTCTAAGGAGGACCATCTTCCAAACTTCTTGAGTGAAAACACAGTCAACCAATAAATGGTCAGAGGTTTCGATAGCATCAGTAACCATCTAAAGGGCCCATGGAAGCCTCTTTTATTTAGATTTTCTCCTGTTAGTGCCTTTTTATGCATCAATAACCAAGTGTATAAATTCACCTTTGGAAGGCAAAAGGGAGACCAAACAGATTTCCATAGCTTCGGTGTTAGCAAAGGTGTGTGTGTGGCTTGTAATGAGGAGAAACCTTGAGCTGCTGTATAATTTCCTGTTCTTCCCCACCCCCATTTATCTTTGGATGTACAGTGGATAAGGGTGAGGCCAGAAAGTGTTGCACAGAGCAAGTTTTTATGTGTTTCCAGAGGGTCAAGAACCCCTGGAAAAGTCCATCCTGCCCAATTCCCTTTGTTATCCCAAGAACATATCTATGTCAGCCAAAGAATCCCTTTGTTCACTAGCCAGTTCTTTAAATCGTTACAAGAATTGAGGGTGGCCAATGGGGCATTCCCTTGTATGGTGTCCTCCCAAAGTAATGTTCTCTGCCCATTTCCTGGTATTATGTATAATTGTTGTTGTATATGGTCGATGCTTATTCTGACTAAATTCCAAATTGTTGTTCCTGTTGGAGTAGATGCAGTAGTGATGTTTCTCAGGGAGCCTCCCTTTAGGTATTTTTGCCAGAGGATTTTGCTGACAGGATGATTTTTGTCTGCATGCAATTGCCATATGATTTTTCCACCAAGAGCTATATTTGCTAAGCCTGGATCCCATATCTGTAACCCACCTTACTGGAGTGATACATTCAGTATATCCCATCTTACCAAATGTAACTTGCTCTGGTTTCCCTTGCCCCCATTCCATAAGAAGTCCTGAAGGAGTTTGTAGATATGTTCCATAATAGACTTCGGAGCTAGCAGAAGGGAAGACTAGAAGATGGGAAGGGCGGAGAGGACTTCCTTTATCAAAATCAACTTCCCAGCTTTTGTTAGCCATTGGCCTCCCCAATATGATATTTTTTCTTTTATCTTGTTGATTATTTCAGTCCATAGGGAGGGAGGACTTGGTCCCAAGGTTAAGGGAAGGCCTAGATATTTGATCTTTTCCCACTTTTCATACCCATGGAATCCCAATATGCAGGCAATTCGAAGGATAGTTGGGTGTTCTACATTTCAACCATAAACTGCACTTTTTCTTTTATTGATCGAGGCTCATGTGATTAAACAGAAGTGTAGAAGAATTTCTTTGAAAGCCTTTTCTATCTTAATTGAGGCCCCTCCCAATAGGAGAGAGTCATCTGCAAAGAGGGCATGATTTGTAGGGTCCACCCCTCTTGCTACCTTGATACCTGGGATAGTGCCTATTTCCATTTTCGCTGTCAGCTTTCTGCTTAGGGATTCTACCATCAAGATATAAAGAAAGGGGGACAAAGGGCATCCTTGGCGGATTCCTCTAGAAGCTTGGAAGAAGTCAGAAGGTCTACCATTAACCAAGGGGGCTATCCAAGGTATGTGTATGTAGGATTTTATCAAGTTGACAAAATCAGCACTAAAACCGAAGGAGACAAGGATTTTATAAAGAAATGAGAGTCTAATTCGGTCAAAGGAATTTGAAATATCCAACTTGATGAGCATACCTTTTTCCTTTCGAGAGTGGCTAGAGTGGAGTGCTTCTTGCACTTGGATCACATTGTCTATGAGGTGCCTTCCTTTGACGAAACCGCCCTGCAGAGGGGAGATCAGGTACCCTAACAGAGGCTTGAGTCTACTGGCTAAGAGTTTGGCAAGGATCTTGTAGGAGGCATTGCATAGAGAGATTGGCTAGAATCTGTCGAAAGAATCAGGGTTTAATTCTTTCAGGATAAGGGCAAGGAAGGTGGAGTTGGTGCACCCTCCCACTTTAGCTTTCTTTTGAAAGGCTTTTATGATTCTGAGCAGATCGAGTTTTATTACATTCCAACAAGCTCTGTAGAAATGTATTGTGAAGCCATCCTGCCCAAGTGCTTTATCCAGCTGCATTGACCAAATGACATCAACTATCTATTTTTCAAAAAAAGGCTTCATTAACCAAGCATTTATATTTGCAGTGACAAGAGGGGGGATGTTTGATAGAAAGTCAGTAACTAGGTCATCATCAGATGATCCATCCTCTTGGAACAGATTCTGATAGTGGATTATGGCTGCCTGATTTATGAGATATTGTCCTTTGATAACTTCCCCCTCCCTATTAGATATTTTGAAAATATGATTCTGAGAGAGTCGGGCTGTGCAGTTTCTATCTCCAACTTGGAGCCAGAGGCTGTGAGACTTAAGGTGCCAATATTCCTCTTCTTGATGAAAGGAAAGAAAGGATTTGAACTGGGCATTCTATTCAGTGAGTAGCTATGCTTTGGTGGTTTCAAATCCTTCCATGCCTAGTTGAATCTTAGCTAGAGCCTGAACTGTCTTTTGTCTATGACTCATAGGAGTAAAAAGGGTTTTTTTCCCAGGTTTTTAATGCAAACTTGGTGTGTTTGAGTTTTTGTTCCCACATGAATCTGGGGGATCCTTCAACTGGTTGCGCCCAAACTTTGGTCACTATGTCCATAAAGCCCTCTCTCGATACCCAAAGAGGGTTGAATCTAAAGGGAATAGGGCCAAGGTCCTCTTCTTTCTCTATCAACAGCAAGATGGGGCTATGATCAGATGTTATTTTGGGTATAATTTTTGAAGAGATTAAATGCTTCCCCTCCAGAAGAGTACTTTGGACTAGAAATCGGTCTAAACGAGCAGCAATGTTGGCTTTACCAACTCTATTGTTGGTCCAGGTATAACGACCTTTCTTAGGTTTATGGTCTAAAAGGTTCCATTCGAGAATCAAAGACTCCACAGAGGCATGGAAGGGATCTTTACGCCTTACTCTGCCTTTTTTTCTCTTGTGGGTCTAGAGTGATGTTGAGATCCCCTACCAGAATGATGTTTTGGGGGGCATAGATTTCTAGGAAGTCCAAGAGAGAATTCCAGTAGTCCTTCTTTTCCAAAAAATTAATAGGAACATAAATATTGAAGAGAGATAGAAAAATATTACTTGGGAGGTGAAGAAGATCTATATATATCCAGTGCTAGGTTGCAAAGGATCTTTTAAGCTGGAACAAATCCTCCGACCAAAGGGTTGCAAGGCCCCCTGAAGTACCTCTGGCACTAACCACTTTCCCTGAGTTCTTTTTCCATTTGGTTCGACTTAGATAGAAGAGAATCTTCTTCTATCTTTGTCTCTTGGAGAAAGAGAATGTCTGAGGTTTCTATTTTTAATAGGTCTTTTACTACTTCAGCTTTCAGAGGGTTTCCCAGACCCCTGCAATTCCAAGAGACAATCTGCATTATTTACTAAAGGGGGGTGGTGCAGACCTACCCTTTGGAGGTCTGGTCCTTGTGTTCTTACCTAGAGACATTTCGATTGTGGACTGACGAGACTTCCTTCCTGCCTTTTTGTTGGATTGCCCAATAGGTTCATCTTCGGATGAACCATGAACCAAGACTATCTATCAATTTTTTCTTTTTGGTCATTTCTACATAAGAGGGTGGGGAAGTGGTGCCTACTAGAGGGCCTTGATTTTCTTGTTGGATTGCATCGATGCAGGGATTTTCTAAAATGGCTTCTACAATCTGTTCCTGAGATCCTAAGTTTAGTTCTGCATCTGCTGTCTGTTCCATATTCTATTGCACCTCTCCCTCTTCAAGTTTTGGTTGGTATTCTAGAGGGTTTAGAGTAGCAAAAGGGTTTGTTGAGATGGTGGCATTTGCAATGGATTGGTCTTCAGTTAAACTCGTCCCAGCAGAGGGTCCTTCGGTCTCTAGATTCCCTCTTTTCCTTTTCGCTCTGATGGTCTATTTAGTGGTGGCGGTTTTTCTGTCATGTGTCCACTGTTCGCCCTTTTCTTTTTCAGATTCTTCCTCAATTTTCTTCTTTTAGTTTCGAGTGAAATGACCATAGCCATGACAATGTCAGCACTTGAAGGGGAGCTGTTCATAATCTAGTTCCTGAATGTGAGACCATCCAGCTATGGTCAACTTGATTGCCTTAGGCAATCCTATCACCAGATTGACTTCAATACATATTCTGGCACACGAATATTGTTCTCTCCTTTCAGCCCTGTCAATGTATTTTCCTAATTTTTTCCTGACTGTTTCCATAGATTCAGGGTTCCAGCAATGAAGAGGAAGATGGGGTAACCTTACCCAGACAGGGACCATTAAGGGAGTGTCCTGGGAAGGGTCAAATTTCGGCGTCCATTTATTCAGATAGAGCCCTTGGGGGCCCATGAAATATGGACTGTTTCGGAAAATGAGATCTCGATCTTCTACTAATCCAAAACACAAACACAATAGCCTGTGCCTACCATGTGGCTTCGTATTCCTTTAGATACAAGGGGCCTCCAGTTTCTCTAGGCCCATCCATCAATGGTTTTGGGAGAGGGCCAGAGACCCGTGAACTATCCTATGAGCCCTCGTTCAGCCAGGTTCAACACAATCTGGCACGGGTGTTCTGCAGGCAGCTCTACCAAAGGGATGGATTCGGCTTTCTTAACAAATTTTTGTTGGTTCGTGTTTGCTTTCCTCTTCCCACAAGAGGCTACCAATCTCTTGAAGGTAGCAATCTCAGGAGGGGGGGAAGGGGCCCCCCCTCGAGCGTCCATACTGGTTGGACTCAAACTTTAGATGAAGAGGCTCCCTGCGCAGAGTTGTCTCCACCCACTAGTTGATCTCAGTAGCGAGAGGCTACTGAAAGAGCTCTGCAGGAGCGACGATGGCTCGGTGGGCGTGCTCCAGAGCCAAACCCTAGGCGAAGTAGGGACCACAACAAAATTAATAAAATATTAAATATATATAGTATAATTAAATTATTACAAACATAAAAATATTTTAGTTAAAATTAAATTATTCATTTATTATAAATAAGAATTAAATTATTTATAAAAATTATAATTAAAAACTAAAGTTTTAATTACATTAAAATTCATTTATTATATATTAATTTACATTACAATACAAAACATGTTAAATTAATTAATAAATTATTTCATATAAAAACCAAAACCTCATTCGTTAAGTTAACAAATAAAGCCTCGTCGGAGATTAAGGAACCATGGACACTAGAATTTTCAAATTTGCAAGTTTCAAAACAAAATCCTTGATGTGCCGAGGTTCGATAGTGATTAAGGGAAAGGTATCGGAGGTTAGAGGGATAAGGTATATTAGGGATTTAAAATACTTTTGATATGTAAAAAGTTTTGGAGTTTTGATATGAAGTGGGGAGTGACATATGGTGAGGTCTCGTGAGTTATAAGGTGTAGATAAAGAGGAGTGATAGGAAAGAATAAGGAGGGTGATATCGTAATATCGGAGAAATAAGGACGGAGGGAGGTAAGGAGTTAAGGGAAGTCGATGTTTCGATATGATGAGTGAAGTGAAGTGGATCCCACATGGAGTGGGTTCCAACAATTATAAACTACAACCACTAAATATTAAAGAGTCCCATTAACATAAAAAAACTACAGCCACTTGAATTTTTGGGATTTCGGATCTCGAAACGTTTATTGAAATTTAAATTTAAATTAACTTCTGAAATTCGATAACACACAATTTTAATTGTTCTACAATTTGGTTGTGGCAATTTTGTAGGATCATTAGTGAAAAATGAAATAATTAGTAAAAATTAACAAAAAACAATATTTACACTTAATTACTAATTTATTTGCAAAAATTAAAATAATATACATTTTGTACATTTTTTAAACCAAGTAGTAAAAATTATCAAACTTCGGATGAACACCATTTGAAAACCGTAGAACCAAATGAGATGAAACAAGTACCGATGGAAATCTAGCGAAAAATTGAACACAACGAAACAATCAAAATATAAATCCAACAAAAACAAAAAAAGTCGAAAAATTGTAGGACACTTAACTAAAAGAAAGTATTAAAAAGGTGATTTAGCGAAAATTTTATCGAAAGGGTTGCCATTATTTGAAATCAATAAGTCAAATAACGGGGCTTTTGAGTTTTCACTACTACATATTCTTATGGCTATTATATCCTAGTTATTTTTGTTTGTTATATGTTGATTATGAGTATGTTTTATGACAAAATTTATGTATGGCTCTCATCATGTTTTGATTTGTAAATAAATGTACAATTAATATATGACCTAATAGATGATAATGCATCTATTGTGATAAGGAAACAATGCTTCTTTACGAATCTCAAATAAGTATGAGACCCTTATGCTTAAATATGTTGTTATGCCCTATAGATTACATATTTGTGACATGTTTGACGAAACGCACGTCATGGCTAGTAGGGTTCAGATCAAGTACTTGTACCAATATTTGCATAAGTAACCTTATTCCATTGAACTTAAATTTTCATGAATTTTTGGGCAGTGGCACAAAATCTAGGGTTGACGGATCAAAACTAGCTAAAAAAGACCACAGTCATTAGCATGCCTTATTGTGGAAGTGGTTGGAAGGCCTCAGTCACATGCATGGTTTGTCATGGGAGCGGTTACGGGTATCGATCAGTGAAATGTAGGGGTTGGTCACCTGGAAGGGTTGGTTGGCTCTTGACGGTTATGTAGCATGTGTGGAAGGTCGGATTGGTTTGGTTTTATCAGTTACGCTTCCTTAATTGTACATGGGGAGTTGAATCACATCATAGTAGCCTCTTGTCACATGTTTACCCCAATGAACTGGTTAACTTGGGTAAATGTGTGAGGAGGGTGTTACATGAGAGTGGTATCAGGGCATGGTTCACCCCTTGGACTAGATGGCCGGTGTGAGTTGGACATGCATACATATCGGTTGCATATGTGTTCTTCATGCTTGTGGTCTATATGCTTGTTGTGTATTAATCTTGTTGGTCATGGTTGCATTTGTGTTGCTATGTGAAAGTTGATTGTGTTGTTGTTGGGTGTGCCTAATTTAAATGTATGTCATTTATGCATTGGTTATGCATGACAGCGCTTATATGTTTTTATACATACAATGACATGGTGATAGTTCTTGTGCATGAGGTCATGGTATGCGGTCGATATGGTCATGCATTGATAATTGGATAATGATTGAAATGATGATTATATGTTGATATGATTATGATTATACATGTATTGTACTAATCTGGTTGATCTTACAGAAAAGTTATCCTCCCCTAAACTAAACTGAGGTCTATTAATTATGTTATGGTTTGGCTTAAGCTGGCATGGCATAATTGTAGGAAGAAGATTAGAGATGACTAGAAAGATGGTAGGTATGTTGTTATATACCTAGGGGGGGTAATATGGGGTACCGAGGGAGGTACCCAAGGTAATAATGTAATAATGGGATGGGCCATAGTAATAAATAAGGTGGTTAACCCATGTCATGTAAGGGACCACAAGTAGTTAATAATAATGTAAGGGGCCCATGGTATTACTTGATGGTATGAGGAATCCATGGTAATGATGCATGGTATTGTATGTATGAGGCCTATATAGAGGCTAGAGACTCCACATGGAGGGACATGAAGAGAAGTAATATTGTATGAACAAGCATATGGCTTGTGGAGTGTTCTCCTTCCTTAAGGAGTGAATGTATGGTGTTGCCCTACCTGAAGGGTTTGATAATAAAGAAACATTTTTATCTATTTCTATCTTGCTATTCTTGGGTTATTTCTATTTCTCATATATTTCTGGTTTAGATCCACAACAAGTGGTATCAGAGCACTTTCTTGGGCACAAAAGTGGAATTTTTTTTACTTTTTGCAGGATTTCAAGGGCGGCGAGTTTGCAAATCAGATCTGTACGTTTTGGTTCAAGATCTAAAAAATCTAATTGTAGATCGGTATTCCTTGTGAAAAAATAGCCGATTTCAAAAAAAAAAATCGGTCAAATCGGAGTCCGGATGAAGGAGATATCGCTGATCTAAAAATCAGTAGGGTTGGAGACAATTTTCGGGGCAGTGAATTTGCGGCGCAGATCTAGACCTCTTGGCACCAGATCTGCACAATCTAATTGTTGATCTAGATTCTTTGTGAAAAAATACCCAAATTCAAAAAAAAAATCAGTTGAATCGGAGTCCGGATGAGGGAGATATCGCTGATTTAAAATCGGCTCTTTTTGTAGAAATTTTGGGTGACGGCGGGAGAGTAGCAGCGCAGATCTGAAATTTCAAGTGCCTGGATCAAGATTTCTACCAGATGGGCAGATGCAGAGTGTTTGTTCCATTTCTAAAAACAGTTATAATAGAGATTCTGAGCAATATTGACGAAACTGTGACAATTTCAAATTTTCACCATGTTATAGAATTTTTTCTCAAAACCCTCTTCATGACGACTCTACAATTTACCGGGAAAGATGAGGGTCCTACTATTGAAGAATTCCTACAAACAATAAATCTCAAATATGGGAGAATTTGGAGGGTTTTATTGTGGATTAATTTAAAAGATGAGAATGCCAAATGGTGGTTCTCACTTGACCGCGAACAGTTGAAAGACTTGTCGGATGAAGAATTTGAAAAACTCTATATGGACAAATGGTCTTATGCTACAAAAAAGAAGGAAACTAAGGAGAAACATATGGGGTTATTTCCTACTGGTATATCCTTATTGCAGGTTCATGGATTGATTCAGAAAGAGAAGATGATCATTGTTTTCTATAAATCCTAGTTGCAAGCATAATTTTCATCATGTTAATTTGGCAAAAAAATGCAAGTTCCAACAAAAAACATTGAAAATACACAGTTGATGATGAGAATGTTCAAATGTACAAGGATTTGAAAAGATTTCATTGGATAAGTATGTTGTTACATAGTGATTTGTTGCTTCTGATATGGATAACATAGATGTTGGTTTTGGGATACCAATTGATGGAATCAAGTAGGTAACTATCAATATTAATGTACAGAAGAAATTCCTGAAGCTCTGGTATAAAAAGAAGAAAATTACATTACAGGATATTTCCATTAATAAAAAGATAGATTCCAAGGAGGCTGAAGCAGAAAATGCTCCAGGGACTGACATATCAGATGATGAGCAGTTGAGGGTCGACAATCAGACACAAACAGAGGCTGAAGTAGAAAAGGTTACAGGTGCTGATACATCAGAGGAGGACTCGGTGGTTGAAGTCATATTGGACAAGAAGACACCACAACAGGCACCTTAGCAGGGGGAATTAAAGAAGAAGACACCATGGGTTAAAACTTCAACATATCATCACCCACATCACCCCGCAAGACAACCATCAAGATGGAAACCAGTTAGTCACAAGGACAACAACCCCCGCAAGATAGATAGGGAGAAGCGAAGATCCACCTACTACACATCAACACAGAAGAGCTACCACGGTCAACTTCCATCTTAAGCGAGCGAGGCACCAGCGAGATCGAGGGTTCACCTTTCTCTTGGATGGCTAGATGCACGTGCATGGTATCAGTGGACTACTCTCTTGAGTAGATCTTATTATTTGTGTTCTTCCCATGTTTCGGGGACGAAACATGCTAAGGGGGGTGGAATGTTATATACCTAGGGGGGGTAATATGGGGTACCGAGGGAGGTACCTAAGGTAATAATGTAATAAGGGGATGGGCCATAGTAATAAATAAGGTAGTTAACCCATGTCATATAAGGGACCACAAGTAGTTAATAATAATGTAAGGGGCCCATGGTATTAGTTGATGGTATGAAGAAACCATGGTAATGATGCATGGTATTGTATGTATGAGGCCTATATAGAGGCTAGAGACTCCACATGGAGAGACATGAAGAGAAGTATTCTTGTATGAATGGGTTGTGGAGTGTTCTCCTTCCTTAAGGAGTGAATGTATGGTGTTGCCCTACCATAAGGGTTTGATCAATAAAGCATTTCTATCTTATTTCTTGGGTTTATTCACATAATCTTATATTTTCTTATCAGATCTATATTATCTTGGGTTAGATCTACAACAAGTGGTATCAGAGCACTTTCTTCGGCACTCTCTGATACCACTCGTTGTAGCTCTGATACCACTTGTTGTAGCTTTGATACCACTTTTTGTGGATCTAAACCGGAAATATTATGATAATAGAAATAACCCAAGAATAACAAGATAGAAATAAGATAGAAATGCTTTATTGATCAAATCCTTATGGTAGGGCAACACCATACATTCACTCCTTAAGGAAGGAGAACACTCCACAACCCATTCATACAAGAATACTTCTCTTCATGTCTCTCCATGTGGAGTCTCTAGCCTCTATATAGGCCTCATACATACAATACCATGCATCAATACCATGGTTTACTCATACCATCAACTAATACCATGGGCCCATTACATTATTATTAACTACTTGTGGTCCCTTACATGACATGGGTTAACCACCTTATTTATTACTATGGCCCATCCCATTATTACATTATTACCTTGGGTACCTCCCTCGGTACCCCATATTATCCCCCCTAGGTACATAACAGTACATGTCCATGAATGAACCATGTTAAATAGGAGCACTTTCCTCTTGCTCACTTGGAGGTTGCTCTACTGTTGGAGGAGGGGGAGACTGAATGGTGACCTACTCATTATTCAGCATCAGATCTACAACTTGTTTCAAGTGTTCCTATTCCACCTCCATGTCTTGAATCACAATCAACTCCTTAATTTCTTAAGCGAGCTCCTTATCGTGCAACTATTTTCCCTCCTCTTCTAGTAGTTGGTTGTGCTATTATTCTTCGACTCTTTTCTATGTTTCTTCTTCTTCTATTGTCTTCATTTCTTCTTCTTCTTTCTTCTTCATTTCTTCTTCCAATCTCCTTTGCTCTTGTTCTTCGTTTTTCTTCCATTCTACTTCCTACTTCCTTTGTTCCTCTTCTTTTTTGATTTTATGTCTACTTTCAGGATGACTAGATCTTCGTTCATCCTGCAGCTTCACTCTTTCGCTATGCTATGTGAAACCTTCCTCTTTCCATTTTTGCACACTGGGTTACACCTTACTACTAGTACTACCTTTAGAGTGACTTCCTTTTGCAGACTAACATGTGATGTTACTGTGAAGTTTTCTGGCTCACAAGACTTGGAGGCATTGTAACAATTCTTCACGTCGTCTTCCTCGAGCCTATGAAATGTCCTGCTTGGCCACTAGAAATGAATCCTTGCACAATTTTCTTTACAAACATTCCTAGGATCATACGGACTGAGGTCTAAATGATCGAATATGAATTCCTCTATTTCATTTCCTTGAGTGTTTGCAACCTTCAAATTCTTGACCTCGTACAATCAAATTTGCAAAGGAAGAATAGGCTAAGGTGCTTTCTTCTTCTTGTGCAAAATTGATGAGAACCCGATGGAAAGATGGTAAGAAACTTCTTTCATGAACAACTTGTTGGTGGCATACCTCAGTAAAATATGTTGAGACTTCAGAGCACCAAACACTCTGAGGAAAGAGCCATATGTTAAGGCAAACTAATCTGCTATTTCTAACACTACTTCCATTGCCCCACATGAGATGCAAAGTGTTTTTTCCTCAAAAATTAAATTGTACAATGGAATAAGGAAGTGATCAGTCAACTTTCCCATTACTCCTTTATATTTTTTTCACTAAAGCAGCTTGTAGCAAAATTTTCATGACATTCTCTCTTGGTGGCTAGGTCCAATTCATGCCAGGAAATGAATTGTGAGTGTAGATTGCTTCTACTAGGTAGGAATACATGTCGAATATCGCCTAATTCCACTTGGGAGGATTCTGGGAATTAGCTACATCAATTTTCAGCTATTGAGCCAACAAGTCTGACCAGTTGAATGGTTTTCCTTTGATCACATTTTGACTCAACAAGAAACCCAACATTCAGGGAAGGTCTCAGTACTCCTTGACCATAGGTCCCACAACATAGAATTATCAGGTACTAAAAAGCCTTCTTGAGAGATTTGGTCCTGTAGGTGTTGGCGGGTCTCTGACAAAACTTTGTTTCCTATTTCACCTAACCGTTGACAATATCATGTATGCTCAAGTACATGATGACTGCATAAAAGGGTGAATCCATGAGGGATTTTGGCTCTGGAAAATGATACATCAGATGGTAGTTCGGTGTAAGGAAAGAGGCAGGCCTTTCATCATTGACACCGCTAAGATTCATGGTATTTGTATTTATATGAGATAGCATCCAGTTGACAATATCTGCACATGGGAAAGTTAGGTACCTAAATGAAATCTCATGTTATCTTGACCTTTGGACATTGATGTACACCCGCTGGTCTTCTATATATGCTCTGAAGATTTTTGTTGAGAACACCTTGTTCGCATTCTACCATGTAACGTCTAACTCTTTCTTTATGAAAATATAAGTAAGAAAGTAAATTGGAAAATTCATTGGAGTACTCTCAACTACATCCCCATTGCTTCTCTTTGTAGTATCGTTTGAGACAAATCTATTCGGATCCATATTGACAGTAACTGATCAAGAGAAGTGCTCAAACACTACAGTACCTGTAGGAGAAAAATTCACTCATGAAAAACATAAATTAGCTCATGAAAACTAACCTAGAAAGAAATATCAAAGAAGAAACCACTAGAATAACAGGGAAAACTATACAATTTTAGGACTAAGGGAAGAGACTAGCCTCATGAAATGCACATTGCACAGTCTCAGCAGTCAAGGAAGAGGCTTGAGGCTAGAGACTGCGAAATGTGCACTCTCAGCCTAGGCTGACTGAGGGAGAGACATTGCATACTATCAGTGGCCAAGGATGAACCTTGAGCCCTAGAAATGTGTAATTTGTAGTTGGGAAAGTGAGGGATTTCACATTGTGAAGTCTTAGAGGCCAACCACGAGGCTTGAGCCTTGGACTTGTGCAATGCCTAGTTGAACACGGCAACTATTGGCCAAGTAAAGGGGAAGATCTGCCCGGAAATAGGATGGGAAAGTGGTAGATCTAAGTGATGGTGCAAGTAAGAGTGTATATTTTATCAAGGAAATATATATAAGTGAATATCAAGAGCAAAATATCAACATGCAAAATGAAAATGAAACATGCATAGGGAGTTGCCTAAACGACGACTACTAATGAGTAAAACGAAGAAGCTGATGCGACACTTGTAAAATTTGAATGATTGAACAAGGAAACACTTTTACAAGCTAATATAAGATAAAATTCTAGCAACTATGAAGAGAAGTAATCAAAACAACACTCATAGAAGTGAAACAATAAAAAGTGAGAAAAAGTGACAAAATGTGACAAAACTCAGTTGGAAAAGTGCAACAAAATTACCTAAAGGTTCCTTAATCTCCTTGGGAAGTCTAGAGCTCCAAGATTGAGTGTGTGAATGAGCTTTAGCAGTGTCTATTATATAGATCTAGGCTAGTTAGGGTTTATGATGAAAATTCCTAAAATCAAGGAAAAAGCAACACTTGCCAAAAGATCAAAAGTAGAAACTTGTCCCACTCTTTGAGAAAATAATTCATCAATCCCTATTTTACATGGATTTGTTTTTTCGTTTTTCTTTTTTTTGGAAGCCATCCATTCACATTGCCAAGAAGGATTGCATAGTTCCCAACCATGAGGGACTAGGCAACTCCTTGACTCATTGAATTATGTAGTTTTTTAGAACAAGAGAAGCTTTGTGCATTTTTTTGAGCTCAAGGTCAGGCTATCTCCTAGAATTACATAGTTTCTAAGCTCAAGGCTTACCTATAGTATGCAACATGAAACAAAAACACAAGCATAAAATCCATCAAAAGTTAGCATGCAAAATAATTCACAAGTTGACCATGATGGAGATATACAATTGCACACATTGAATAATAGCCATACTAATGCAAATGAAATACTTCATAAGCATTAGCATAAATGAAATAATGTGTATTGCAAACATAACATGAATAATCCTACTATATTCACAACATATGCATGAAAACATGTCGACTCTGAGCTTTTATGAAAGTGAAAGTCCCAAACATACATATACAATTGAAAAACCACTCGTCCCAATAGTGGAACATGAAGCCAACACCTACTCCTCCAAAGAAATATACTCTCTCTATGCTACAAAGAAGCCAAAGTTCAAAAATCCCAAGCTTCTACTCCTAATCGAAAATCATGGCCAAAAGCTTGGCTCCCAAAATCCCTTTACATGAGTTATGAGGACATATTTATAACAAAATGGGTGACTATTCAACTCCCTTTTGTGACTCTTGGACTTCTCTCATGACTCTTCAACTTCATTACAAAGTGACTCTTCACATTCCATAATTGACATTTGGAATTTCAAATAAAAATTACTTATAAAAGAATATTACAGTATATTCGTACTCATATAGGAAAAAATTGGGCAGAGCCAACTAATAAGACAAAACAAGTTAAGCTTGAGTTTGGGGAAACCCCAGCTCAGCTACTTCAACATTTAGTTCCTTAGTTACATGACGATGCCAAGACTTTTACTGTGTAGCGACTTCCTCAAATTCTGTGTTGGGATAAGGATCGAAGCATATTCTTGCATCTATTGCATCCAGGTACACTGATTTGGAACCAGATTGAGTTTCCTTATTTAGGAGGAGAAACATGGTGTTGATTTGGATATGGCCACCAATGTACTTCTGAGTATTTTTTTCTTTTCACCTCTAGATCTTCCTTGGTGGCAATATGTTTGAGCTAGTCCAAGTATTCTTCAACCTCCTACCGGACTTCATTCCTATGCTTGGCATCAGTGGGTGAGCCAATTGAAGAAATGTTATGTGATTTCACCATGAAATCCACGCTACTGTATAAGCTTGCATATGAGGCTTGAATGTTGGCAAGGAATGAGGTGAGTTGTTTGTTACTCTGAATGACCATCCACACTTGTGCTTTCTCCAACTCTGCTTGTTGCCTTATTTTCTTTGCTAGTTCAGACAATTCCCCTTTGTATTTCATTTACCGCTCATGCACTACAGTGATGGCTATATGGAAAACCTTGAGGGACTTACCATTATCCTTCCACTTCTTCTGCATGTCGTGAAAGCGGAAAACTTTTTTATACATGGCGACTAGATCCTCATAAAGGCTTCACATGGTTTCCCCTAATGTCGATACTTCACCAAGTATGGATGCCTTAACTTCTTCCATATATACCTATGTGGGAGTTACTTTCTGGACCTTTGCTTGGAGCTGCTCAATTTGTTTCCTTGGATCGTACAAGTTCATTGCAATTTTCCTATTCTCGACCATGAGGTACTTCGTGTTTGACTTGGTAGTACCTACTAGGACAAGTTTGTTCCATCTATGGCCTCCATATTTCTCTTGCTGTCTATTATAATCACCCTTTCCCTAATGAATGCAAGGGGTGTAAGATTTTCTAGAAAATGTTTCTTTCTTTCTTGTACAATTGTCTTCTGAATTTTGTCATAATTCATATTGTATGTGTCCATGACTAGACCATCATCAAGAGGAACAATTTACTCTTCCTCACTTGGATCTTTCTCTTTTGTCATAGGAGGGGAAGAATGAATGGTGACCTGTCGAGTGCTTGAAATCAGATCAACATCTTGGTTCAATGTATTTGGTTCCACCTCCATGTCTTGAATCACAATGAACTCCTCAATTTCTTGACTGAGTTGTTTGTCCTACAACTATTATCTCTCCTCTTCAAGTAGTCAATTAGACTCTTGTTCTTTAGCTTGTTTCCATGTTTCTTCTTCTTCTTCTATTATTTTTGTTTCTTATTTTTCTTCCTTATGCCTTTGTTCTTCCAATATCCTCTACTCCTGTTCTTCATTCTACTTATGTTCTTCTTCCTGCTTCCTATGTTTCCTCTTCCTTTCTACTACTATGGTCACTTTCCAAATTATTGGGTCTAATTTCATCTTGCAGCTTTGCTCTTCCATTGGGCTATGTGCAACCTTCCTCTTTCCTTTTTCAGACTCTAGGTTGCACCTTCCTACTGGTACTGCCTCTGCAGTGACTTCCTTTGTAAAGTAACCTGTGATGTTCCTACTAAGCTCACTAGATCACGGGACTTGGAGGCACTATCACAATTCTCAGACCTGTGAAATGTCCTGCTTGGCCACTGGAAATGAATCCTTCAACAGTGTTCCTTACAAACATTCCTAGGATTGTACGGATTGAATTGCAAACACATGAATGTGAATCTATTTCGTTTCCTTCAGTATCTGCAACCTTCAAATTCTTGATCTCATACAATATGATTTTCAAAGGAAGAACATGCCATGGTGCTTTCTTCTTTAAACGTAAAATTGTTGATAACCCTATGGAAAGATGGTAAGAAAGTTCTTGCATGACAAACTTCTTGGTGGCATACCTTGGTAGAAGATGAGGATACTTCTGAGCACCAAACATTCTAAGGAAAGTGCCATCTAGTGAGGCAAACCAATCTATTATTTCTAACATTTCTTCCATTTCCACACATGACATGCAAGGTGGTTCTTCCTTAAAGATTAACTTATACAATGGAATGAGGAAGTGATCAATGATATTTTCCATTACTTCTTTGTATATGTGCTTGAAAGAATCTTGTAGTAAATGTGCACGAGAGTATCTCTTGGTGAGTAGGTCCAATTCATGCCAGGAAATGAATTGTGAGTGCATATTGCATCCAATAGGTAGGGAAACATGTAGAATCTAGCCTGATTTCTCTTGATAAGATTTTGGGCATTAGCTAGAGTGCAGCTACATGGGTCTTCAACTGTTGAGCCAACAAGTCTGACCAGTTGAATGGTTTTCGTTCTTTCACAATCTAATTCAGCAAGAACGCCAAACCTTCGGGGAAGGTATCAGTACTTCACTGACCATAAATCCTGTAACATATAGCTATCAAGTATTGAAAGGCCTTCCTAAGTGTTAGTATGAAAATTCTTAGTATGTGCACCTAAAACTTTTCACTTAAGTAACTGGTGACAAGTGACCCTAATAATAAGATATGTAATAAAAAGATCATATGCACCACAAAACATACAATGACAAGAAATAACTTATGTAATAACCCAATAGAAGCTTTGAATGAATAATAGTTTTATTAGAAAATGCTTGATGGAGAGGATTTACAACCTGGATTTGCAAAATTTCCCTCTGTGGGATGGGTCCTTTCATGTCCTTGTGCTTCAGCGATCTATTTCTCTCTCTCTCAATATGAAAAAACCCAAATTCAAGATGGAACTTAAGTGGGATCTCAAATGCAATAAGGTGATAGTGGTGATGATGTTAATGATCATAGTGAAGAATTAATGGAAAACCCTCTTATTTATAACAAAGTCTTAGGCTAAATTAGGAATTAGAAGATAATAAATTATATTTGACCAAATCAAAATATAACCATTACGAATACTTTATTATACTCTTAGGAGAGGGAAAAATTTTTCAAAGTGGTCAAATATATTTATTTAGAAAATGGTTGAAGTAATTAAGAAATAAAATGATTTATTAATCACTTTGAGAGGATTAAGAGAATTGTGAATTTCAAATAAATATTAAATAATGGTTTACTAATTATACCAAAATTAAAATTAAGGAATAATAAATAAATAGTGATTCATTTAATTATTCCAAGGTGATTTAGTCAAACATGACAAGGAATAATTATCAAATAATGATTTAATAATTATTCCTAGAAAAAATTAAATAAATAATGATTTATTCAATTATTTTCATGGGGGTTTTTAATTTTGATCAGAAATAATTTCAAAAATGGTTACTAAATTATTTTGTATGTTGAAATTGATTTTACTATGGTAAAATTAATGCTACATGGTGTATTTTGATCCACCTAGTTACAAATGGCTAGGTGATACTTTTTTAGCTGATAATAGATTGTCCCCCAAAGTACGAGCATTAGGATAAAATCATATGACTGAAACGTTGTAGGTTATATTTCCATGAGACATGAAAGGGGAGTCAGAGAGAGAGAGAGAAAGAGACAACTGAAGCAATGCAAGGAAGGACGAAGGAATAGAGGGGGTGAGACCTACTATGATGACAGTAGTGTCCTTTGATTTTGGAGTACTTGATCTCAAATGAGGTGGGGAAGGCATACCCATGCTCTTTGAGATAACTAAGTACAAATAATAATGGTGTGCCCAAGAATGTGGGACTGATTTGCTAAGTACATGATACATGTTATGCTAGAAATAGTGGGCTAGAATGTGAAATAATAATACAATGAGCCCCATACACATAATGATCATGGAAAATAGAGGCCAGATCCAAATATATAACATTTGTTGATCTCAATACATGATACCTAAGGCCCCTCAATCTAACATGGGGCGGGGAGATCAAAACCAAAGAATCTATGTTGCATAGAAAAGGGATTTATAGATATGAATGGATCATTTGAATGAGACATGGATGTTATGGGCACTGCAAGTGGTGCGAAATGAGCCAATCAAATCGATGGAACTGCATCTGAGGTTGGATCATAATCGGCTAACATCCATGCATGTGGGGGGATACCTAAAAAGCCACCCCCTCATGAGGTTTATAACATTTCAAACACACCCATGAAATTTTGGTACCATCTACTAGATTGTCGAGCCATCAAGTGTATGATTCTCAATCATGCGATAATGAGTTGGAGTTGAGCATGAAAGAAAAAACCAAGCCAAAGGGAAATAATGATTCCCTTTTCTTAATCTGACGTACCAAAAAATGATGAAAGTTGGAACCAAGGTACACCACCCTCTCTACCACTCTCTTGGAATGAATGTGTTGAAGTCAACAGAAAAGGGCTTGCCCGAGGTGAGGCAATGAGGATTCCTCAACGAAGGCATGAGGTTCATAGCAATGTGACATATGGAATGACACCAGGGATGATGATGAAAGGAGACAATATGAGAGGCAGAGTGACGAATTCCCTTGTTATAGCATGATAGGCATGGTTGACCAAGTAGCAACTGACTCGATTGCAGAGGGTATGTTCAATTACTCATACGAAGGCTTTTCAAAGGCGGAGAGGTATATGTAGAGGAAAAATATGAGCACAATTGGATGAATGTGACACAAATATGTATGGAACACTGTAACTAGACTCAAGGGGTATATATGTAAGAATGTCTCATCTCGGATGATATGAAAAAGGGTGACTCGATGATGCTACCACATGGGGGGAGGCCAAAGAGGACCATAAAAACCTGAGTAAAAATGGTTACTCATGATGAAAATAAACACATGAGTTGACCAATGCAAAGGTAAAGTGGTACTAGAGTACAGGGGGCTCATATGAAGAAATTTGTTTTTAATAGGTGACAAAGTGAGACCTCTTGGAAAAAATGGCTTCCTGGAGAAGTTTGAAATTACCGAAAACATAAAGAGGCCCATTGTAGAACTAGGTGATATTTTTCCAATGGTGCTTGTAGTTTGTCAAACTAAGCTATGGTTTGGTTGAAATTGGGAACAAAAAGAACTAGGGTTTTTCCTATAAAGGGGCATGTTTCCCTCAAATCCAATTCATTTGCATAGTGAGTTGTTGGAGATTTTGGAGAGGAGGAGAAGACCCCAAATCTTGTGGAGATTGTAGCATACAAACAAACAATCAGATTTTGGATCTATGACTTTTAGGCAGGTGGACTTATTTTTTAATGCTTCTTGGAAGAATGGTTCCTGGTGAAGAATAAAGGTAAGAAAGGAGTATAGGAATGAACTACTAGAGAAGGTCTAGGATCATCCCCGCTTACCGAGTTAAACATGGGGATTTGGTGGTAAGTGTTGTATCACATAGAGTAAAATATTTAAAGATATGGTATCAAGTATCTCTGATATACAATGTGCATCTGGATCACCAAGGAGATTGGTAGGATAAACTATCCAAGAAATGAAAGAATAATCAACCATACCTAGATTGTTTGGGTCTAGACTAAGACTTATTTTAAACAAGTTAGAAGGTGGCTAGGGGTCATCATGACCCCAAGCAAGATACTTCCCGTCACCATGTGATCGAAGGGACTGGCCTTGTATGCAAAGGTGGGAATGATGCCCTCTAGCTAGATGTGTATGTGGAGCACTACTATTCAAAGTGCTCAAATAACGGATTCGAGCATTTGGCCCTACTGAAATGGGATAATCCAGAGGGTGATGAGCATATTTAGAGGCATAGCGGCCACCCAATTTTAGATGTATTGGTTATGACATGTTATGGGTATGCCAAGTGTATTTAAAATAATGGATTCCAAACAATTCCTGATAATGTGGTTCACCACTTTTTGTTTATGGTTGTCATCTTATGGGAAGAATGGATGGATACAGTTAGAAAAAGGAAATGGTGGATTTCCAACGCTATTTTGCATTGCATATATAACTCAAATGGACTTAATTTCTCGGTTATCAAAAATGGTGTCACTATACCAAAGAGTGGCTTTAGATATAATGAACTGATGCTCACCTAGATGATATGGTGGTTGAACAACAAAAATGTCTAAGGGACTGGGTTGTTGATACAAGATGGAAGGTTTATTAAGTGGATCATTCCCATGGTGATATGGAGTAAAATGGGACTCTAGAGTTTCTTCTAAATGGGGAAGAATAATGTAACATATTTAACACTATGTGATGCACTAGAAAGGTTGGGGAGAGTTGCTTCTCCTAGAATCTCAAACATGGATTCCCCCTTACCCAAACATTGTGTGGTAATGTAATGACCACAAGGTGTTTATGGTTTGAATTTTTGGCTTTGAACAAATGGTTTATTGAACCAATCAACCTCACCATGGATGAAGTCTTGGACTCCAGAACATATTGGTCATCAGTTTGTTGCAGAAGAAAGTATGCATGATGGTGCATATCATCCCAAAGATAATCAGGGGTAGTCATGGCTTCCACGATAGCTTCATCAGAATAAAAGATGGGAGGATGGGAGGAAGAGAGACCACGTGATGAAGAGGAGATACTTGAGGCATATTCATTAGAGACAAAGTTCACATGTGCATTGTCTACTAGGGGAGACAAATGACTAGTAGACGTAACATCTACTGGTGTTGAGAAAGAAGCATTTGGTGAAGAAGGTTTGACCAAATCAAAATAGGAAATGTCAAGGGAGTCCCAATAGATCGATCCCATGGATGAAGATAGGTATAGAATAGGGGTGGAACTATCCATCATCTTGACATTAGGAGGGGGAATCATGATGGTGGGTTAGGAAACCGCCTGTTCTAGCATAACAGTGGGACCAGAACCCATAGGTAGAGGGGAAGTGGAATCACTATGAGAAAAATATAACTCATGAAGCACCTGAACTGTATCGTGAAAATCTTTGAGACAAGGATAGTGATGGGAATAATGGCCATAATTATTACATAAAGCACTAGGATGATTCATGCGCAAGGATATGTTCTTCTTAGATAACTCAGGTAAGGTGAAATGGACCTTAGGAATGTTAGAGTTGGGAAATGCATCAGACACCACATTCTTAATATGAGAGAGCTCAGGATAATTATTGGTGGCATGTGAAACAACATCACAAAAAGTGCATGGAGGAGTAGGATTTGGCGGTTTAGGACAAATTGGAGTTGTTAGGGGTGGCTTTTATTTGGGTCCCTTCTTCTGGGATCCCCCCCCCCCCCTTCTTGGTGGATTTCCAACCCTATTTTGCATTGCATATATAAGTCAAATGGTCTTAATTTCTAGGTTATCATACATGGTGTCAGTATACCAAAGAGTGGCTTTAGATATAATGAACTGATGCTCACCTAGATGATATGGTGGTTGAACAACAAAAATGTCTAAGGGACTGGGTTGTTGATACAAGATGGAAGGTTGATTAAGTGGATCATTCCCATGGTGATATGGAGTAATATGGGACTCTAGAGTTTCTTCTGAATGGGGAAGAATAATGGTAACATATTTAACACTATGAGATGCACTAGAAAGGTTGGGGAGAGTTGCTTCTCCTAGAATCTCAAACATGGATTCCCCCTTACCCAAACATTGTGTGGTAATGTAATGACCACAAGGTGTTTATGGTTTGAAGTTTTGGCTTTGAACAAATGGTTTATTGAACCAATCAACCTCACCATGGATGAATTCTTGGACTCCAGAACATATTGGTCATTGGTTTGTTGCAGAAGAAAGTATGCATGATGGTGCATATCATCCCAAGGATAATCAGGGGTAGTCATGGCTTCCATGATAGCTTCATCAGAATAAAATATGGGAGGATGGGAGGAAGAGAGACCACGTGATGAAGAGTTGATACTTGAGGCATATTCATTAGAGACAAGGTTCACATGTGCATTGTCCACTAGGGGAGACAAATGACTAGTAGATGTAACATCTACTGGTGTTGAGAAAGAAGCATTTGGTGAAGAAGGTTTGACCAAATAAAAGTATGAAATGTCAAGGGAGTCCCAATAGATCGATCCCATGGATGAAGATAGGTATAGAATAGGGGTGGAACTATCCATCATCTTGACATTAGGAGGGGGAATCATGATGGTGGGTTAGGAAACCGCCTGTTCTAGCATAACAGTGGGACCAGAACCCATAGGTAGAGGGGAAGTGGAATCACTATGAGAAAAATATAACTCATGAAGCACCTGAACTGTATCATGAAAATCTTTGAGACAAGGATAGTAATGGGAATAATGGCCATAATTATCACATAAAGCACCAGGGTGATTCATGCGCAAGGATATGTTCTTCTTAGATAACTCAGGTAAGGTGAAATGGACCTTAGGAATGTTAGAGTTGGGAAAGGCATCAGACACCACATTCTTAATATGAGAGAGCTCAAGATAATTATTGGTGGCATGTGCAACAACATCACAAAAAGTGCATGGAGGAGTAGGATTTGGTGGTTTAGGACAAATTGGAGTTGTTAGGGGTGGCTTTTATTTGGGTCCCTTCTTCTGGGATTCTCCGCACACCCACCCCCCCCCCCCCCCCCCCACCATATGCTTTCACAACAAGATTGGGTTCATATTGAGGTTGTTGTGGAATTGAAGTAAAGGAAGGGGTTGGAATAATAAGTTGAATCAAGGTCATTGCTATGTAAGGGTTGAGTGAATTAGGAGGAGTGTTTGTGGGAGGATCAATGTACCAGACTGGGATCCCCAAGGTGATGTTAGGTAGACTCAAAATAGCTGTAACAGGGGTAGAAAAATTTTTAGGTGTCAGGAATAAGAAAAATATTTGACCACAAGGATAATGAACTAGGGGAATTTCTCCCCGATGGTTAAGACTTGGGGGAATAGTTATAGGATGAAAAGGGTCTAGAGAGATACTAGTAGAAGGAAATGAGCCTATAGTAATTATGTCTTAAGGATGGGTTTAGTTATGATTAGGAGTTTGTGGAGGATCTAGATGTTGTGAAGGCATACCAGATCCCTTATGGGTATCTCGTGATGCATGAAGCATGCAAACACTAGACGAGACAGGCTCAAAAGGATTAGGCAGTGGCCCATAATAAGCCCCAAGTAGTGTGGAATATTTATAGACTACAGGAGACACATCGGTAAGGGAAGTGATAGTGTTATGTCTAGTCATTGATGAGATAGTGGTCTGAGGAGAAGTCTAAAATTGAGGGTCATAGTAAGTGAACTGATTGATAGTGATGATCTTTCCATTATGAAGAAAACACATCTTTCGAAGGGAAACATATGGAACAATAGACATGGCATAGGTGTAACTATGACCCAACAAGATGTCATAATATAATGGGGCATCAATGACTTCAATATCAATTAGGACTCTCCTACCATCAATGGTGATAGAATAGTTGTGATACAAAAAAAGGCGTTGTGAGGGGTGATCGTCCCAATGACGAAGAGTGATAGTGGATGGGAATCAGTAAGGGGAACCAAGTTTCTTCCGAACACTAGTGGACATCACATAGGTGGATACGAATTTTTCTATTATACACTGCTCGACTTTGGAATTCTTTATGGAGTCTGGTATTTGAAAGGAATTTGAAGAAATAAGGGGGGAAGTTCCACTTTGACAATGTCAAATATAATAAAAATATAGTCACAAGGATCCACAATGCCTAAATCAGAGGGTGAGCTTTTCATTGGGATAGGCACGTCTAGAGGACTTCCATTATTGACATGGAAGTAGGGGACTACACTGTCATCTAATATGTTATAGTATGGGTGGCTTTAGAAGAACAGACATTTCAATGTAATAGACCTTTGGGGATCTTGGAGGGAACTTAGACATTAGGTAGAGGGATCTGTAAGGTGACATTTGGTGATGACAAAGGCTCAGTGGAAACTTTGGGTTGAGAATAAATTGTTAATTTTGTAGGGGGCTTTTCATATTGGCATGACCACTTCTAGAGGTTGACTTGTTTGACTTTGACTTCATCAGAAATCATCATGAGGATCTGGTAATTGTTTAGGCTAGATTGGGAAGGTTGAGGAGTTTCATTACCTATGTGGGTTAGGCAGCCACATATCCCTGATGGGGAAAAGGATTTGTAAGCACAATCGGTTATGATGAAACAAGAGGGGAGGAGGTGGAGAAATGGGTTTAGGTCCTCTAGAAGCAACTGCTTGAGCTTCCTATGCTTGGCGCATCTAAGGTAAAAGGGGACACTCGTGATTATACCTTCCAAATACTTTGCAACATGCACATGATTTATTCATATGAAGAGCTTTGTTTTGCTTTGGTTTCCCACCCCATTGTTGGGTTACGAGATTATGCTAGTCACGCTAAAGGGAATTAGGTGGAGGACCTTAGTTGCCTTGGTTACCTTAAGATGGTTGGTTCTAGTTACCCTTCCCTGTATTACATTACTTGGGGTCTTGGGGATTGGTTGCAATCTGTTGAGCATATCCTTGACCTTGAGGAGGTGGATGCTATTACAGAAGAGGTGGAGGAGTCATGGGAGGTTGGGGCATTGGTTTTGGAGGGGTTAGAGAATTAGGTAGTGCATAAGGATAGAAATAATTGGTTGCAACATTGGAATAACCAGGTGAAGCGAAAAATGGCCCTGAAATCAACTGATGTAGATGGGCATATGTGTATGATGTGCTTGAACCTTAGTAAGGGTTGTCATGTGAATGAGAAGGAGTAGGATAGGTGTAAAAGGAACTATTCCCCCCCCCCCCAAGGTTAACCATTAACTCATGTGAGGTTGAGGATATGGTGGAGGTGGAGGATGTGGGATAGATCTAATGATATCGTAAGTGACATGAGATGCCCCCAGTGCATTAGTAGCACTAGGTTGAGGCAGATCAAGAAGGAAAGTGTAAACATATCATGATTATGCATAGATTAGGACATATTTACAGACTACTTAGAGCGCTTCTTCCTCAGACAGGGGGAAGTGGGAGGTGACATATTTACCAATGGCGGTCAAACATGATCTAAGGAACCAATCTATATAGACATAGTCTTCAAATTCATGAGCCATACACATGCTCCTCTTTCTATGCCATTCTTCAACATAGTCAAATAGGTGGGTGGAAGAAGCTTGACGAAAATAAGTCAAGAGTCTAGTACCATTTTCATATCATAGGGGTAACTAGAAGTATAACATAAAATCTTTGGCTAGAGTTGCGAAGGTGGAATGGGAGACATGTTGTTAGTCCACATACCACTTGGAAACAACTTCAGTAAGGGTTCATTGGAATAGATGAAGATGAATGGAGTCTACAGTGATGGAATTAGATGAAAACCACATATGAAAATATTAAACATGATTTGTTGGGTTTTCTCTAGGATTACCTTTGAACCTAGGGATGTTAGAAGGAAGATTAGTATGCATAGAAGGCCAACTAGGGTCATGGAGAAGAGGACCTTTGATGATATGGATGAAATCAGGGAGGCTCAAACTAACCATATAGGGGAGCAATGGCAGGTTAGTGACCATACCGATAGAGGTTCAACTTGTGTGGTTACCTTGGTTAGCATATATTTTACCACCTTGGTTTCCTCCAACCACATTGGTGCCTAACATGGTGGTGGTATGGGGTTGGGAAGACACAGAATCAATGGAAGAACTTGAATAATTAACAAAACCAAAGTCAGAATTAGAACTCAACTAAGGACTAGGAGAATGAACCCTAACTCGACGAGGAGGAGCAAGATGTCCTAAAGGAAATTAGGGGTGAAAGCCATGAAGTCTCCAGGACAAAAGCCTAAGTGATGTAATGATTTCAATACAAAGATGACTAAATAGACTAAAAGGGGAAGACAGGATAAAAACAAGAACAAAAAATAAGAAAACACGTAGTGTAGAGGTGCCAAGTGTAAACTAACTATATTAATATTCTACTCTAATTCAATAAAACATGTCCTATCAAAGAAAAATGATCTCTAGGTTGTAGGTGATTTAAATCCTCAAAAAAGTCCTAAATCTACTGTTTCAAATGGATTTCCAAAAGACTTCTTACTTGATAGAAGTCGATCCCTATAAGAAGAGTTGTCCAAAGAAAGGTGTGGTAAAGAAGCCATTGTTGCCCACAGCCAGTCCTATAGGGTGTTTTCCTATGATTTATCACTATGATTACCTTCATCCTGTGGGGATGGTTGAGTCTTTAGCTTCTTCGTGATCAACCACCACATGAGATTCCCTGCCATGGGTTGGGTAGCCCTAAGGAGAACTGCTCGCATGATGACCTAGCCTAACCCCCTTTGAATCAAGTTTCTAATGCACTTTGACTTTGGACCATGGGATGGTGAAGGATTTTAAGTTCCCTAATATGTAAAATTCTATGTCTCAATGTAAGTGATCGATTGATTTTATTGGAAACCTATCCCATTGATTCTACACCTAACTACATAGATTGTTTGTCACTGGTACCTAAGTGGGCTTAATCTATGTGTGTTGAATTATTACAATGTAGTGCTTCAAGCCTTGGCTTGGAGGTATAAACCAAACTCACATTCATTTACGGTGTGTGTGTGTGAAAATAATGTGTCAAGTGGATATTTAATTGATCATGTTTTATGATGTCATGTGCTATTGAAATAAGTGCTAAAAAACTATAAATAATGTTGAAAATGGAGAGTAAAATGAACAAAAAATCCAAGCACACAAACCCCCACCCAAGAAGGAAAAAATGTAGCTAAAAGAGATGTGGAAAATAAGCTAATCAAAGACACATAAATGTAAAAAGGATATAATGGCTAATGGACTATGATATAAAGGCACTAATCTATTGTAAATGGTGTAGAAAAACAGCAAAAATCATAGGTGAAAAATGTTGCAAAGGATAGGTAAGAAGCTCCAAAAACCTAGGACACACAAGGGGATCCTAAGGGTGAAAGGCAATACCAAAATATAAAGGGAGTAAAACAATGAATAAACCTATCCAAAAGAGTTGTAAAACGGGGGACAAAACCCTAGAAATTAGTCATTGAAAGTGTTGTACCCTAGACTCTTCAACTCAACAAATCTCTTCCTAAATGATGGAGGGTTACTCTAAACCCTATGGGGATTTTTTCATCCTCAATGAGAAATAACTAAGATAATATAGGCATAGGGATGACTTAGAAAAAAATAGAAACCATTCTCAGACACATGCAACACAAATGACAAATCTAAAAAATTCTAAACAAAACTATGAAAATGACAAAGTGTGGATTCTGACCTGAAAAGTGTGTTAGAATGCATAAAATGCGCCAAAAAGTGCTTTCTAGAACATAGATAGTGGGTCAAAAAGTGTTTTTTTCTCTTGAAACTCTCACTCGGCATATTTCACCCAGATTTCATTGTCTCTTGCTCAGCTCGTACCTATGACCTATAGAAAGATGCGAAAAACCAATAGAAACCAATATTTTTTTCCAGAAAATGAAGTGTATCTAGAAATAGGAATTGATAGGATAAAAATAGATGGAAAAAGACTGAAGAATATTGAAAATGAAAATCACCAAGGATTTGAATCACTACACTAGTGGAGTTGCCATTTGTTGATGATCATGTAACTAAAAACCCAGTGGAGTCACCATTTGTTAGTATGAAAAATATTAGTATGTATACAAAAAATGCTTCACTTAAGTAACTTGTTAAAAGTGACTCTAACTATAAGATATGGTTGTTTACACTCTAGATCTTCAATGAAAAAGTAAGAAAACCTTACAGTAAAAATATCATATGTGGCCCAAAACATAGAACAACAAGAAATAACCAATGTAATAATCCAATATAATATTTGAGTGAATAATATTTTTATTAGAAAACCCTGGTGAAGGGGATTTACAACATGGGTATGCAAAATCCCCCTCCGTGGGATGGGTCCTTTGATGTCCTTGTGCTACAAAGATTTGTTTCTCTCTCTCAATATACAGAATAACCCAAAAGCAAGATGGAACTCAAGTGGGAGCTTAAATGTGGGAAGATGATAGTGGTGACGATGATAATGATCATAGCAAAGAATAAATGGAAAAATCTCTTATTTATAACAAAGTATTGGGCTCAATTAGGAATTGGAAAATAATAAAATATTATTGATCAAATCAAAATCTAGCTGTTAGGAATAGTTTATTATATTTTTTGGAGAGGGAAAAAATATTCAAAATGGTCAAATACCTTTATTTAGAAAATGGTTGAAGTAGTTAATAAATAAAATGATTTATTAATCACTTTGTCAAGATTAAGAAAAATCTGAATTTGAAATAATTATTAAATAATGGTTTAACAATTATTCCAAAAATAATAATAAGGAATAATAAATAAATAGCGATTTATTTAATTATTCCAAGCTGAATTTAGTCCAATGTGTTAATAAATAATTATCAAATAATTATTTAATAATTATTTCTAGATAAAATTAAATAATTAATGATTTATTCAATTATTCTCATGGTTTTTGTTTTAATTTTATTTTAAATATAATGAATTTAATAAAAATGATTTACTAAATTATTTCCTATGGTGAAAGTGATTTTATCATGGTGAAATTCATCCTACATGGTGTATTTCCATCCACCTAGTTAGAAATGGCTAGGTGATCATTTTTAGGTGATAACACTAAGAGATTTGATCTTGTAGGTGTTGGTGGGTGTCTGATGGAACTTTGTTGGCTCTTCCACCGAGCCTTTGACAACATCCTTTGTACTCAAGTAGCTAGTGACTGCATAGAAGTGTGAATCCTTGAGTGATTCTAGCTCCGACAAATGAAACATGAGATGGTAATACAATGCCAGGAAAGAGGCAATCATTTGTCCACTAGCACTGCTAAGAGTCATGGTCTTTGTATATGTATTAGACAATATCCAACTAACAATGTTTGCACATGGGAAATCTCGGTAACTGCATTCAATCTTGTGCAATATGAACCTATAGACATTGATGTACACCTGTTGGTCTTCTATATTTGCTCTAAAGCTTTTGGCTTAGAACACCTCTTTCACCTTCTGCCATGTAATGTCTGAGTCTTTCTCTATGAACAAATAAATATCTGAGTAAATTGGAAAATTCATTAGAGTACTCTCAAATACCTCCCCGATGTTTCTCTCAGTAGTATCCTTTTTGATAGATCTCTTGGGAGCTATAATGATAGTAGCTGATAAAGAGAAGTGCTCAAAAACTACAGTACATGTAGGAGAAAAATGCACTGATGGAAAACATAAATTAGCCCAAGAAAAATAACCCACAAAGAAATATTAGAGAAGAAACCACAATACTGAGAGGGAAAACTATGCAATTTCTAGATTGAGGGAAAAGAATAGACTCATGAATTGTGCATTCCATGGTCTCAGTAGTCAAGGGTGAGGCTTGAGGCTAGAGACTGTGCAATGTGCAGTCTCAACCTATACAGATTGAGGGAGAGACATTACACAATCTCATTGGCCAATGATGAGTCTTGATCCTTAGAACTATGCAATTTGTAGTCGGGCAAGCAAGGGACTACACATTACGCAATCTCATAGGTGAAGAATGAGACATGATCCTTGGACTTGCGCAATGCCCAGTTGAACATGGAAACTGCTATCTAAGTAAAGGGGTAGATCTTCTCGGGAAGAGGATGGGAAAGTGGTTGATATTATCGATGCTGCAAGTAAGAGTTTAGATATTACTAAGGAAAGATAGATTAGCGAAGATCAAGTGTAGAATATGAACAAGCAAAAGGAAAATCAAGCATGCATAGGGAGTCGCTGAAATGACGACCACTAATGGGTAAAACTATGAAGTTGATGTGACACTTATAAATTGTGAATGAAGAACCAATCCAGCACTTGTATAAGCTAATATTAGATAAAGAAAATAGAAACTATGAAGAGAAACAAGCACAACAACACTCATAGAAGCGAAACAACACAAAGTGATAGAAAAAGCAACAAACTAAAAACTCGTCCGAAAAAGCACCTCAAACTCAACTAAAGGTTCCTTGATCTCCTTGGGAAAGATAGAGCTCCAATATCAAGTGTACAAATGAGCTCTAGGGGCCTATATTATATAGAATTAGGCGAGTTAAGGTTTATGATGCATATGCCTAAAATCGAGGAAAAAGTAAAACTTGGCAGAAGATAAAAAATAACAACTTGTGCCACTCTTCGGGAATGTAATTAATCACTCCCAATTTTCTAGGGATTTCTTTTTGGTTTTTTATTTTTTTAGGAAACTGACCATTAACACTATCAAGAAGCACTATCTAGTTCCCAACCACAAGGGCCTAGGCAACTCCTTGACTCAATGAGTTGCACATTTTCTAAGATCAAGGGAAGCTTTGCATAATTTCTTAGCTCAAGGCCATGTTCTCTCTTAGAATTGCAGATTTTCTGAGCTCAAGGTTAGATTTCCTATTTGGATTGTGCAATCCATATCCTCAAGGTTGGTCTTCCTCTGAACTTTGCACAATTTTTTAAGGGAAGACCAAAAAAGTTGCAAAGTCAAGGCAAGAGATGGCTTGTGTGTGAAAAGTATGAAATAGGGATCAAAACAACACATCACAAGAACTGCATGAAAGATAAGTCTTTAATATAGCATGAATACTTGATGATAGTGAATGATGAGCTCCTATGGATAGAAGGAAGGCTTCAAAATCTAAGCATGGGAAAATTTTTGGAGGGTGGTTCTAGTAGCTACAACATGATCATACGAAGAAATGTCTAGCATTGATCCTTATATTATATAGAATGAAATTAAAACTTACGAAAGAGTTAAGCCTATTCAGAAAAAACTCTAGCATTTCCATCCTCAAAAAGTTGTTTCCATTAATGTGAAAGTCAATTTTTTTATCAAAGCTAAGTTTATCTATATATTTCCTTTCACAAAATGGGTTTCTAAAATGATTCTTGTCACACATAAACAAGGTTATGTTTTCATATATGTCGATTATAAGGATACGAATCGGGAATGTCCAAAAGATAACTACCCAACCCTATTCATTGATCATATTGTTGATGAGTGTGTTGACAGTGAGATATTTTCTTTCATTGATAGATTCTGCAGTTGTAATTAGATAAAAATAACAAGAGAAAATCAACACAAAATAACTATCATTTTTCCTTGGGGTATGTTCTCTTATCAGAAACTTCCATTTGGTATTAAAAATGTTGGTTACTCATTCTAGTAGGTCATTTTTATGCTTTTCATGACATCAAGTTAATTGTGGAGGCATATTTAGATGACCTCGCTCCTCATTTTCCTCATGTTGGGTTGTGTTATATTCTTTCCACGACTAACCTATGTAGTGAACCGGGGGGTT
>APFE030014096.1:137449-192432 GCA_000404065.3 Pinus taeda | reverse complement strand
GATGCATTGACAAAATCTGTGAGCTCTGAGAAGTTCTCTTGGTGTAGAGAAACAATGGGCGTTTCAGGGCTGGAAAAATGACTAAGCTCTCCTGTGGCCCCTGTGGAAAGAAAACAACAAGTGGCAGATTGTTGGGTTGTGTTATATTCTTTCCACGACTAACCTACGTAGTGAACCGGGGGGTTAGAGGCGGGGCGGAGCCCGCCCTTCGTTGCGCCGATTGCGCAGTAGGGGGTTTGAGGGGGGCGGGTAGCCCCCCTCTACAGGGTTCGGGGCAACGCCCCGAGAAAAAAAGTTTTGGACCCTATATTAGGTTGGGCGAACCTACCTATGGTTTTCGGTCCATGGTATTGGATGCTTCGGCATGTATAAATATGTATTGTAACATTGAAAGGAATATAATGCAAAATCAAGGTGGTAGTCTCGGTTTTGAGATCTAGTGGGAAATCTCTGTGTATATGTGTTTTATGTGTTATGCTCTCGCATTTTTATTTTTCCTGTGATTTAGAATTCGTATGCAAGTAATTTCTGTACGGGGTTAAAACCTACACCTCAATGATTTGATCATACAGTGAATCTACGAGCCATATTTATGTGCTTTTGATACTATAATATTCGTTTGAATATGCATAAACACAACCTTTTCCTTATTTCTAAATGATTTCTAAAAATCATCATGACTAATTAAGGGAACATGGTTGATTCTCTTAAGGGTGAGGCTATTGTCAATTTACCTCCTCCACACACTATTAGTAAACTTCAAAGCTTACCAGGTAAAGTGAACTTGTTACATCACTTCATTACAAATTATGCTGACATCACCCAGGGTTTTATGCACCTTCTTAAACTTATACACCATTTCAATGGAAATACCACGAGCATGCCATCTTTTGATGCCTTGAAAAAGGTCTTGATGACAACCCCACTATTAAGCCCTCTTGACTATAATTGACCTCATTCAATATATGGCTACCTCTTATTCAATTCTCGAATTTTTCGTTGTCCAAAAGGACAAGGACCACCGCAAACGTGTCACCTACTATATTAGAAGAGCATTAGTAGGAGTGGAACAACACTATCCATACTGTTGTAGCAAACTCTTGTAATGGGAAAGTAATGAAGGCTTTGTTATATGAATTCATGAAATACTGAAGGGAAGGCACTGAGTATTGACTATTTGTTGCTGCCATCACAGGAATGGAAATATTTTTATTTAGGACTATGATATTATGTGACAAATCTAGTTTTAAAATTTTTGTCAGCGTTAAATTCAGTGGGTAGTGACCCGTGTTTTTTATGTTTTAAGTCTCTAAAATGGAGGAATTACAATTTTATTAAAAATTTTGGGCCAATCTTTATGTTCATAGTGAAGGATATATACATATATCAATCACAAGGAAGTACCCATACAAGGCACTAAGTCTAGTGGAGGAGACAACATGGTATGATATAGTGAGCAATGCATCGAACGAGGTTAGGAGCACTAGAGATTATAAGATGTGTGATATGCTATAGCTTGGAGAGTCTGGTATATATCCCATAGTTTTGAGAAAAAAGGCACGCAGATATAGAATATTTCTAATTTATATAGAATCGACAGAATAAATAAGCAGTAACTTATTAAACATACCCATTTTCGTACAACTGGAGGTTGATGACTCTGTATGAATATGCGAAAGAACAAGTAAAATGGGATGACTCAGAGTGCAAGAGAGAAGGGCGTAAAAACAACCAACGCTTCATTCGGGCGGCTTACTCTAAGGCTTTATTCCGCCAAGCTCAGGAGGCAGGATTCTGCGTTGTTATTTCCAGGGAACTTATGCGAAGGAGAGATATCAGAAAGTTGATTATAAAAAATATCAATCCATCGATCGACGGCCAACATTGAACCCGACATCCACGTTTTCAAAGAGCACTATGACTGGTCCGAGGGGAGGGAAACGGTTTCTTCCAAAACCACCGATGTACAACACTCAGACCCGCTTGCCATCCATGTCCATTATTGTCTCCGACAACGCATATGTTAAAGTTTTGGTCCCTCTTTTATTTGCAGTTAAAATTTATTTAATGTAAGGTGAGCATAGTCAAAGACCAGAAACGACATATTGCATAAATATTGTAAAGGGAGGCATTTAATAATGTTATATATATTATTTATAGAATATATATAATAATTAAAGTTATTATTGTAATTTTATTATTTTTTAACTTTTTCAAGAGAGGCAATTTGGAAAGTGTTCGAGGAGTTGGTTTTTATAACTGAATGGATAGTTAGTCAGTTGGGACTCACGGATGAGAATAAAAATTTGAAAGAAACTCATTGTGGGGTTTAGACTCTAGTATTCATATTCGAATTGTAATTATAAATTCTCTAAAATGGAAGGATACACAATAATTTTGATTCAAGTTTTGGGTAATTTTAGAAATGTTTTCTTATTATTTTTTCTATTAATGTTTTTCATTTGTAGTATGAGTGTAATGAAGTTGCTAGCTTCTTTTTATTAACAGATTTACTAATGTTGTGTCTCAAACAAAGAGCACCTGCATATCTTACTAAAAGAAGCCTTAAAGAGCGCTCTGCATATCTTACTCAAAGAAGCCTTAAAGGGCGCTCCACCGTGCTGGAAATTCATCCACACATGTTGAGTCTTCTATTGTTTTTTCTCTAGAAGCTTAGATCTATATTTTTAAATGCCTAATTTAAACTTTATCCTCTATTTCTCTTCAAATCACTCCTTAAGTCAAAGACCCTGCAACACTCTAGTTTTCTAGCCATTCTATTTTGGAAAGTTAGGGTTTTAGAATTAGAAGTTTTGGTTGCAAGCCCTCATGGCGTGTCCCTTTGGACATTGATTTTAAGAGTTTTCATTCAATCTTGAGATGTCCCAAGCACTTATTCCCTTGCATCCAGAAACTATCTCCAGGGAAACAACACATACATTGGAAATTTGGGTCTCACTATCGTCTTCATTGTATAATGCCTTAGAAACTACATTCTCTTATGTAATACCATTGTCTTTACTGATTCCAACCCCATGTTCCATTTTCTTAATCTCCAAATTCATGTGTAAAATTACTCCAAATGGATAATCATCTTGCATGAATTTTATTTGGAATTCGTGATTGTCAAATTGAAGAAATATTTGATCTTCACTGAAATGCTATCTAAAATTCCTCCTTATTTTAATGGAAAATTGGTTAATGTTTCCCTAATGAATCTTTGTGATGATCGTCGGTGAATTTGCCACAACTCCAAATAATACCTCATTATTAATGATACTCTTTATCATTGTGGATATGATATGGTCAATGTGTAACTCATGAGGAGGTTAAACAAGTTCTGAATGATTGTTGTGTAGGAGCATGTGGTGGTCGTCTCTCTAGGTTAACCATTGTGGTACTTTTCATCTTTAATCACATCATAGCTAGGTTTGGAGTGCCTAAAGAGATTGTGATTGATCACAACTCTCACTTCCACAATAACATGATGACTCAATCAGAAGCCAACTTGGGGTTCCATCATGAGAACTCTACTCCCTACTATCCTCAAGCTAATGGAAAATTTGAAGCCATCCACTACATCATCACTACTATGATCTAGCATATGGTAGGGAGTCAGAAATGGAATTGGTACTTAATGCTATTTTCATCTCTTTGGGATTATCGAACCTTGGCCAAGACCTCCACGAGATTTAATCCTTTCCAACTTGTTTGTGGCATGGAAGCAATGTTTCCTATTAAATGAGAGATTCCCTCATTGAAACTTGTTGTTGAACTTCTCCTCAAATTTCAGTTGAGGAAGAATGCCTCCTTTATTTGGATTAGCTCATTGAACAACATCATGATTCTCTTATAGCAAACAAGGCTCACAAGAAACGTGTCAAAATTTAGTATGACAAGTCTTTTTGACCACACATTTCTTCTAAAGGAGATTTAGTCTTGGTGTATTATCAATGACATGATCAACCTAGTTTGGGAAAGTTAGAACCCATATGGAATAGTCCTTATATTTTTAAATGTGTTTAAAAGAAGGGAGTTTACATGCTCATCTATTATGATGGGAACACTCTCCCCAATCCCCACAATGAAATCTATCTTCAAAGGTACTATGCCTAGAAAGTTGGGTAAGGTGACTTGTATATATGTATATATTTCAAGAAAAAGGCTCTTGTATTCCATTGTTGCTTTGAGGCACATAATTGAAACTAACATATAGGACTAGGATACACTATTTTTGACATTGCATAATCAACATTTTCCATCACCATTTCATTTTGTGTTAGGGTCTGTGTCGCCAAGTTGTGCCATTAACCATGCATTTTTTCAATTGTAACTTGTGCAATAGAGCCTACCCTTTGTGGGAACCTTAGAATAACACCTATTTTCCATTTTGGTGCCCATGCTATAGCCATTTGTAAGTTTATGTGTCCTTTTTAGTACCCTCCATGGCATTGAAAATGATCTTCATGCCTCTTTTTGTCTATAATTTCTAGTTATCACACCAAAGGGGTTCGCCACAAAATTTTATCATGTTCGTTTGTGGTCACCTATTCTCATGGTCCTCAATGTCTTGATCAATGCTATCATACTGATGCTTACCTTCATTCTGCTTGCCATATTTAGAGCCATGATTGACCTCTTGTCTTTACATCATCCTTGCCTCCATCTTGAAACTTACCTTTATGTTTCGGAGATATCGCTACAATGAGTGGATTTAGATTTCCAAACACTTTGCCATTGCTTCTTTATTTACTTAGGTCATTTTCATTGGCATCATAAATAATATGCATACCATTCTACTGCTCATATCTCTAGAACGAGATTATTTTAGCCTTCTTTTCATGCTTGTTAAATAATGAAAATCCTTAGCTCTTTCTTCTATATTTTCATGCTTGTTAAATATATACGAAAATTCCAAGTCCATTTTGGTCTTCCTTTCACGACTTGTTAAAGTCATGAAAACCCCAAGGTTATTTTTCTCCCATATTTTCATTCTCATAAAACCTATGTGAAAACATTGAATTCCTTCCCTCCTTTTTGGCTCATTTATTAAATTGGAAGTTAATGTGTGTTCTTTTTTCCATTCTTAAGCTCATTAAATTGTGAGAAGGCAACAAATGCAATTTTTCTCTTTTTCGGCCTCGCTATAAAGAATAAAAAGGAACTTATTGATCTTACTTGTCTTCTCTTTTGTTCTCATTAAAATATGAAGGTGATACACTATACAAAAAGGTTGGGGTAATTCCTTTTAATATTTCACATTTCTATCATGGGAGTTGTATGTCACTCTTAGGCATGGGACTTGTTTGAGTCATACTCTTACAGTTGGTATGTTCCTATCTTTCGATCCTCACCATCATCTTGATTTGAGTCACTCTGTTATTGAGTCAGTGTCTCACTCAGTTGGTTACCCTTCCACTCTATGGGATTTAATGACACCTCATATGTTTTTACTAGTGTTCTCTAGTCTATACTACAAAGTTCACAAATATTTCTTGTCATTATATGTTCAAGGGAATTATAAATCAAGTGTTGGCAATTTGAAATTATCATTACACCTCTTTTTTCATCAATGCATATGTCAATTGTGAATTAGTTCTTTAGTTGTTATCATCATAGATCTTATCTTGGTGCCAGTTTCATGTCGATGACAGGGGATACATTAAGGCCATCCTTTGATGGATATCTTCTCATTAAGTCTAACACCTTATTCAGGATGTAGATCTTGAAATAATCTAGTACCTTGTGTTGGCATTATGATACAGGTGGTGTCCTTGATGGCAACTCACTCAGATGAAAGATCTAAGTACTACAGCTTAACAACAAAGAATTATAGTTAAGGCCACACAAAATGAAGAAAGAAAGGTATACGCAGGTTCACCTCGACCAAGCCGTGTATACACGCGAGTTCATTGTATAAAAGGAGCGTATACGTACACATGCACTTTCACAAAAAGAAAATTACGTATATTTTTGGAAAACAAGTTTTTGGGTCCAAGGTATTTCTTTGGTCCAAGGTATCTGACCTAAGGTATTTGGTCTGTGGTATTGGTCCAAGGTATTTGGTCCAAGGTATTGGTCCTAAGTGGTTTTGGTCCATGGTATTGAGAAAGTCCTAGAACTATATAAGGAGGAGAAGATCATTAGGCCAAGTCAAGCAAGTATTGAATATCTGATGATGTATGAGATCAAGTATGTAGGCTATGGGTTTGTGATGCTCTGCTTGATCTGAACTAAGGATGCACCTTTATGGCTGATGAAAGTTGATGGACTAGGAGCATGAAGACTTATATGTATTATCATTATGTGGTTTGATCTTGAACATTCTAGATCTGAATACTGACGCATGTTGTTATTATGTAAATGTGATGATCTGGGTATGAATGAAGTCTCAAATAGTTGTAATGCTTTAACTTAGCATTTCCAGACCTATACGCAGGTTGGCCTTGATAAAACAACATATACACGCTGATTCAGCATACAGAAGTAGCATATACATCACATAATGGAATTTGCAGATTTGTATGCTAGTGTCCCTTGGAAAAAGGGCCTATACACACTGGTTCATCTTATGGATGTAGCGTATATCTTCTGAAGTATGATCTAGAAGGGTTTTGTTTAATGTTGTAGTATTTTGGCTTTTGCATTGTGTTCTGGTGACTGTTTTCTGGTAACAATATTCTGCATATTCAGATTCGTTGATTATGATTAGCTTTAGTATTGATGGATGAAATCTAATGATGAATCAAGATCATAATGACTGATCATTATGTGATCTGATAATGAATGGACTAGATTTGATTACTAGCACATGTTCTATCCTCTATGTATGATTATGTCTAAAGTCTGGAAGTGCAACAAAGTGTTTGCAGATATACACGCTAGTTTGCTTCAGGGAAGCTGCGTATACATGGAGGTTGGCTTCTGCCAAATAGCGTATACAATCTGAAGCATGGTTTTAAGATGACAACTGATTCTGAATGATAATGTAACTCAGAGCTATGTACTGATCTATCTGTTGCAGTTGATTGATTAACGTATGAATACATGATTGATTTAGTTGTGTCAGAGGTTCAGAGGTTGTTATTGATTGATTGAGTTTGGTTGATTTATATTGAGTTTCAGTGATTGGTTGATGCAGATATAGTTGATGGATGTATGGCAGTGGTGATTGATTTTGAGCTTCAATGTTGTTGATGGGTCTAGTATGAAAATTGCATGAAACGTGGCCTTCAGATTATGATGTTGTGTTCCAGGAGTATCTAGTCTGAAATTTATCAAACAAGGTCCCTAGAGGATCAGAGAAGGTTGTAGCCTTCTGTTGGTCAGTGCCTACACAGTAGTAAACATGTCGGTTAGTACAAGAGCTAGCGGGGTGTAGCTCCCTTCCTGTTAGAAGCTGGAGAATGAGAGAAGGTTGTAGCCTTCTGCAGGTAGAAGCCTGTGTACTCGTATGAGTCTGTGCCAATACAATGTTCTAAACAATTTTTCTTAATATTAAAAGAAGACAGAGACGACAGCAGCAGGTGGTTTTCACCCACATTGGGTTTCCACCTTAAATCATGGTGTTCATGTGTGTTTCTTATGTGTGATGATCCATTCTATTTTTACTGCACTTGGTTACCATTTATATGATTAATGTAAGTACTGATGCACTGATTAAATATCAACATATGATGAATTAACTAAATCATAAGTTTGTTGGATATACGCTAGTTACATTAAACACAGATGTGTGTACATGCGAGTTCCCTTAACTAAAGTAGCATATATGAATCTGATTATGGAAATGAAAAATTTATTGATTTGCTAATACTGATTCACCCCCCCTCTCAGTATTATTTCCAACACCTTGGATTTTGCAATCATCAATGGCAAGTTTCCTTGTGATGTCGATTGATTCTCTAGTGTCCTTGACATCAACTCATTCATTTGCATGTTCTATATTGTACTAGGTACCTTGGAAACAATTTTCATTATTGATGGTCTCCCTCACGTATTTTAATGGGAAACCTCAATTCCTATGAGCTAATGCTCTCCATTCATGCTCAAAATCAACTCATTCATTCACATAATCAATTCATACCATCAATAAGAGTCAAATACCTTAGGGTGTGGGGCCACTTCGCTCCTAATCATAGCCTCGCCCAAGTTGTGATTAGAGAATATATTATGTTCTTTGAGAGCCATCATTGGGGTCTCTTACATTAGTGTCTATCGTAACTAGTAGTTATTGTGCCAGTGATATACATTATATGAGACTCTTGATAATGACATCAATCCACATTATCTTGTGTGGGTCGCCATGCTCTATTATCTTAGTTCTAAGTATGGGTATGCATACCTTAGGGATGTACTTCTTTATGTATCTAACTATACTTTTGAGTTTTTGTAGGCCTGCTATATGTGATCTCTCTCTACCTCCCTCATGTAATAGTCCCTATTTGAACCTATTATTACTATAAATAATTGTAATTAGCCAAAGAATGAGACAAGGGACACAAATTCTAGTTTTCTTGGGGAGAGAGATTGCTTAAGGAATTGGAAAATTAAATACATCAGCCATGAGTTGGCTAAGAATATTAAATGAGCTTACTATGCACTAAATTTAACTAAATAAGAAAATTAAAGTCCTAGGTGTCCTTTGGCTCTAACCATAAGTAAGAAAGGAAAAAAAAATTAAAGATATACATGGGATGTGCTATCCAACGATTGACTATGTGGAACATGGGGAAAATACAAAGAGTTGGTTTGTGAGGGGGACAAAAAAAATTCAATGAGGGGGAGGAATTCTCCCTCAGTCCTTCTCAAATGTATACATAGTGGAAGAGAAGAGAGAAAAAAAGGGAGTGTGAAAATTCCTTCAGGGGTTGGAGGTGTCATAGAGAACAATGTACGAATCAAATTATGGAAAGAGAACAATTATTCAAGAATCCTCTGAGATAGGATTTTTAGGTGAAATATTGTAGAGAGGAGGATTTTATGAGGGATTAAGAGCCCATTAGAATCTTGGGATTGAGGAACGTACTATATTGGGAAGAATCATTAAGGTTCTTCTGAGTTTGATGAATCACAAGGAGTTTCCTTTGGGATAAAGCATTGGTGTTTGTTTCACTAATGAATGACATGGAGGGGTGATTTCTTCCATATGCTAGTATATTTTCCACTAATGAAACTTCCTTTAGTGTGGATTCTCTTCTCTTAAATGTGAGACGAGAATTCTTTGTTGTGTGGTATCCTAACAAGGATGTTAATCCTTTGTAAGTTTGAAAGGCTTAGTGGAACCTAAGTAGTTGGTGAATTAAGGTATTGTGACCTTGTGTCATCATGTTTTAGTGATTTCCCTTCCAAAATCATTCTACTTCCAGCATTGGAATCTAGGTTGGGTGTGACAGTTTCAAGTAAGACCTAGTTGTAACTTGTGTATGGTTGGGTGAAAAGTTTTTGTCCCAAACTCAGTTGCTTAGTTATATTTTAAGATAAGAATTCTCTTATTTCCTTCAGTATAAATGAATGGATTTTTATTTTTTGATCTAAATTGATGCCAACAATGTATGAGGCATGACTTGCAATTTGTTTTTTATATAATTGATTGATGTGGTTGTTAATATCATTCTTAATGGTGCTTGAATAATGTAATGAATTAATGTGTGAAGAGTTTCTTACATATATATGGTGGTCAACCTTAAATTCATTATAATGAAATTATTATTCTTAACATGGAATTCTAGATTGTCTAGAGGTTAGAATGAGTTGACTCTGTTTAATATATTTAGATACACATGATCCCTTGCATAGATGAGACAGCTCATATATATATATATATATATATATATATTGGTGCTATGTGTGCAGGATGTGTGTAACTATATCTTAAGCCTGAAAATATAATATATTCTTGTCTATTGATAAGTTGAGTACAAGACTACAATTAACATTAATTATTTATGGGAATGGAACATAAGTGTAGTTTCTCTTGAACTCACTATCTAGGTAGTGGTACACCCACAATGTTTCAATACATGATTTTGTGTGGTTTAGAGGATCATGGTGGACCAAGATAATCCATCATTTGCAGTAGGGCCATTCACTGCTTAGGGATTTGAATTTCGGGTTCTTTTGGAATGATTAAAATCATACTAAACCCTACATATTAAATCATATAATCATTATATATATATATATATATATATATATATATATATATAATATATATTATATATATATATATTATATATATATATATATATATATATATATAGATGTTGAGTCAGTGGTCAAGGCTTGTCGCCGTGTATAAACCAAGTTTGAAGTTGGCACTCATCTTTGTGTATCCACTGATTGAGAGACCTTATCCCTAAGGGAAAGGTTGAGGATCTATATAACTGCACTCCATGACCAAGGGTGAAGCTCAGTTTGACAACATATGGCGAGGATCTATGGAAATATCAATGGCCCTGACGATAGCAGGACCTTCTCCCTGTGATGTCAATAAGGGGTAGGGGATCCCCACTTGAATATTCATCATTGATTGAGTCGAGAAAGATCAATGGTTGACAATACCTTGGGGCCTTCCTTTCATGACATTAGTAAGGGAGGAGGGGCCCCACTTTAGTCATAGTCTTCCACTAAATCATGGGAAATTAATGGTCGACAACATGATAGATCCTTTATGCTATGATGTCAGTGGAGGGAAGAGGAGGTCCCGCTAAGTGTTGGATCAATCAAACAAGAATGGACCATCAGATGGTGGAGAGCCATAAATATGTATATATATTCACATATGAAATAATTATATGCATACATACACACACACGCACACGTACGTTAGGAAAGATCAATGGTTGACAATACCTTGGGGCCTTCCATTTATGACATCAGTAAGGGAGGGGGGACCCCACTTTAGTCATATTCATCCACTAAATCATGGGAAATTGATGGTCAACAAATTGATAGATCCTTTATCCTATGATTTTAGTGGAGGAGGAGGTCTAGCTAAGTGTTGGATCAATCGAATAAGAATGGACCATCGGATGGTAAAGAGCCATAAATATGTATAGGAAATGGTGGAGGGGTAATGCTAATGCAGGGAATCGAGGTACTCCACATGGCCAATTTCCATTAGAACCAGAAAATCTAGCCACCACATGTCTGAGTAGAGATATGTGATGTGGGCACCACGTGGGGAACAAATGGCAGAAAATGAGAGGTGGCACCTTCAAATTAATAAGACTTTATAGGGTTGGAACTTGTAATCTTGGACTCCAATTTGGACAAAATTTATATCATAAGGAAATTATTTCCAAGATGAATATGTTGATGATGTTAAAATTGAGTTCTAGAAATTCGGAGGAAAGTTAAAAAAAAAAATTACCCCAATTCTCTAACTACACTAGGGTATTTGGATTAGGATAGTGAACACATTCCTAAGGGTAAGGGGGTGTCGTCACAGGTGGTATCAGATTATCTAGGTTCAACACTTGGACTGGATGCATTCTATGACGGGAAAGATAACAAATAGGTTCTTTTCAAGCCTTGCGAATAAGTTGGTACTCTCTTACAAGGTTAATAGAACAAAGGGGTTTCAAAATTAATTTTATAAAATGGATAAAACAAAAGTTAAGGTGTCAAACTATAGTCTGTGATTGATTATTGTTTGAGGTAACAATTTGTGTTGACTAATATATTTTATTGATTATGCATGCATATGTAGTAATGCTAATGAATCAATGTTTGACCAATATTGGAGTACTAGCATGATTTTTTTGTTTTATCTAGCCTACCACAACAACTCTACCAAAATCAAGTTCATGGTCATGATTTTTCTATCTATTTATGTTATGATGTATGTAACAATTGTGTGTGAATTAAATCACATCAAAAGAAGCAAACAATGGTGAGAAAAAAAGGAATGAGTTGTAGGATGGTTCAATACAGTATTGATAGGTCACAACATGGGCATGAGAAAGCTTTAGTGCAGAATAGGGGATAAGCAAACTCTCCTAACTAGATGGATACCTTGAGGATCCTAAGGGCTGATATTATGAGATGTAAGGTAGATAATGAAAGGTTGGTAAGGGCTCAAAAGAAGAAAGATGAGGTAAATTCAGTCATATAACAAAGCATCTCAAAGTTACAAAGATAGAGGCAGTATGAGTTGGGGGTAATTAGAGTGACAAGCAGAGCCTTTTGGAACCAAAAGAGAGGAAAAATAGGGAAAATGGTAGTAGGTCCATAAAGAGGCACAGGTGGGAAAGTGAAGAAACTATGATAGGGAATTCACCATTGCATACCCTAGAGAGAAGAATTAGCACTAATGGGAATCACTCTGGTAGACATTATAGTTTTACTACTAGGAGGCATCATCATCATAAACATCACCAAATATGTAGGTTTTAACCCCGTACAGAAATTACCTACATACGAATTCTAAAACACAGAAAAATAAACAATGTGAGAGCATGCCACATAAAACGCATATACACAGAGATTTTCCCATTGGATCCCAAAATCAGGACTACCAGCTTGATTTTTCATTATGTTCCTTTCAATGTTATAATACATATTTATACACACTGAATCATCCAATACCATGGACCAAAAACCATCGCATCTAATACCATGGACTAAAAACCATCGCATCCAATACCATGGACCGAAAAACCATGGGGTCCAAAAGACATGTGCAAAAATCATGCACAAAACCATAGGTGGGTTTGCCCCACCTAACATAGGGTCCAAAATCAAACTTTTCCGGGGCACTGCTTCGGACCCCATAAAGTGGGGTTATGGGTACCCCTCAAACCCCTTGTTAACTATGTGGAAAGAATATAACACAATCCAACATTCTCCCACTTGTTGTTTTCTTTCCACAGGGGGCCATGGGAGAGTTTAGTCATTTTTCCAGCCCTAAAATGCCCATTGTTTCTCTACACCAAGAGAACTTCTCAGAGCTCACTGATTTTTTCAATGCATCTGTAGTATTCTTCAAAGTGTCCACCTTTACTAGAAACACCTTTTTGTCTTCTATCATATCCCTCACAAAGTGATACTGAACATCAATGTGCTTTGTTTTTTAATGATATGCAGGGTTCTTTGCCAAGAAAATTGCACTTTGGCTATCACAGTATATCCTTATAGCTTCCTGTACTAACCCCATACTTGAACACAATCTCCGCAACTAAATTGTTTCCTTGCTTACATGAGTGGCTGCCATGTATTCTGCCTCTGTAGTTGATAGTGCCACTACTAATTGTTTCTTACTCATCCAACTGACTGCACCTCCAAATATGTTAAACACATACCCACTTGTAGATATTCTCTGATGTAGATCTCCAGCCCAGTCTGCATCAACAAAGCCATGAATATCCAACACTTTGTCCAATCCTCATCTTCCTTAGTAGCACAAACCATAATCACTAGTACCACGCAGATACCATAAAACCCGCTTCACTGTTGTCTAATCCTCCTTTCCTGGTTTTGACATAACCTTGCTCAATACTCCCACTGCATGTGCAATGTCTGTTCTAGTATAGACGATTGCATACTTCAGGCTACCATCTACACTTTCATATGGAACACAGGACATATCCTCTTCCTCTTCTTGTGTCTTGGGACACTGTTCAACAGATAACTTTACACCTACAGGAATAGGAACCTTGACCGATTTACTATCTTTCATATTAAAGCTCTGCAATATTGTCTCGACATACTTCCTTTGGTTTAACCAGAGATTCCTCTTTTCCCTATCTCCTTTAATTTACATGCCCAAAATATAGTTTGCAGCACCAAGATCTTTCATGTCGAATTTGGAGGACAATTGGGTCTTCAAATCCTGGATAATTTCTTTGCCATTTCGAACCAGCAGCATATCATCCACATACAAGACCAGATAAATAACACGTCACCAATTAATTTAAAATACACACAATGATCTCCTTTACTTTTGGTGAATCCAAGTCCCCGTATAAATGTATCAAATTTCTGATACCACATCCTTGTTGATTGTTTTAACCCATACAAAGACTACTTTAACTTGCATACGATTTCTCTCTTACCCTTCACCGCAAAGCCTTCAAGTTGTTTCATGTAGATCTCATCTTCTAGATCCCTGTGAAGAAATGTTGTCTTCACATCCATCTGTTCTACCTCAAAATAAAAAGCAGCAACAATAGATAAAAGTAATATAATAGAAGTTACCTTGGCAATAGGAGAAAAAATAACACCGAAATCATTTCCCGACACTTGGGAATAACCTTTTGCTACCAACCAAGATTTGTATTTCTCCACTTTTCCTTCTGCATTTGTCTTCTTTTTGAACACCCATTTGCTGCCAATGGGTTTCCTTCCAACCGGCAATTCCACCAGATCCCAAGCCTCATTTTTGTGCAAAGATGCCATTTCATCAACCATGGCCTTTTTCCAGAGTTTTCCATCCTCTAAATCCACTACTTCCTTCACAGTTTTGGGATCATCATAAGTAATAGATAAAGCAAAATTTGAACAAAAAGCAGATGGAATATACCTTTCTGGCTACCTTCTTTCTCCAACTGATCTTCTTACACCCAAAGTTTGTGGCTCTTCATCTTCTGATTCCTCCTCTGCTGTAGAGTTTGATTCTTCCTCCTTTAGCTCAAACTCTATCTTCTCAGGTTCCTTTGGTTGGACTTCATGTTTAATAACATATTTCACCTCTCTGAACACCACATCTTAGTTGTACATAACATTCCTTGTTACTGAGTTCCAAAGCTTATAACCCTTCAAACCATACTTATACCCAATAAAGATGCACCTTTTAGATTTACTATCCAATTTGGTTCATTTCTCCTTTGGAACATGTACATATGCATCACATCCAAATACTCTCAGATGTGAAAGAGAGGGTTTCTTACTAGTCCATGCCTCTTGTGGAGTCTTATCCTCCAACGCTGATGAAGGTGACTTGTTGACCAGGTAACATGCAGTATCCACTACCTCTGCCCAAAATTCCTATCCTAACTCGGCACCACTGAGCATGCTTCTTGCCATTTCCATCAACGTCTTATTCATTCCTTTTGCAACTCCATTTTGCTGAGGTGCATATGGAGTAGTCTTCTGCCGTACTATACCACACTTCTTACAAAATTCTTCAAATTCCTTACTGCAAAAATCTCCACCATTATCTGTCCTCAGCACCTTTATCTTCTTCTCTGTTTGGTTTTCCACCAGAGCCTTGAATTCTTTAAACTTGTCAAAGACTTTAGATTTATTCTTAAGGAAATATATCCATGTATTCCTTGCGAAGTCATTTATAAATGATACATAGTACACAAACTTAGCCAGTGATGGAACCTTCATAGGTCCAAACACATCACTATGCACAAGCTCTAATATTTGTTTCACCCTCTTACTTCCAGATGGGAAACTCACCCGATTCTTCTTCCCATACACACAATTTTCACAAAAATCAAAATCCAAAGAGCTATTACTCATACCTTCTACCATACCTTTACCATGAAGTATCCAAAGGCCCTTCTCTCCAATACGTCCAAGCCTTTGATGCCACAGCATGGTCCTCTCTCCAGAGACGACTAGATTTTCTGCTCCACTTTTAGGAACCATAGAACTGTTGCACCCATCAACAATAGTGCTACCTTGCAGCTTCTACAGAGTTCCAGTCCGAACTCCCCGCATCAATACTAGTGCTCCTGAAGCATCTTGTAGGTATCCTTCTTGAACACTATTTTTACACTTGCATCATCCGGCTTGCTTACAGAAATCAGATTTTTGGCCAATGCAGGAATATGTAGAACACCCGGAAGTGTTCTAACCCTTCCACCTTGCAACTTCAACTTTACTTTTCCACGACCAATGATTCTAGCCTTCCTGTCATCCCCCAAGAAGACATCACCACCATCATATTTCTCATACTTGTAGAACCACTCTCAATGGGGAGTGAAGTGAAAGGATGCACTTGAGTTAATCAACCATGCCTCATGATCTACATGTGTACTTGAAGAAGCCAAGTACACATCCCAACCTTCATTTGAGGTGGTTTTCGCCTCTGTAGAAGGAGCATCATTATATCCATTTCCTTTATCAGGAGGTTTAGATTTACAGTCCCTTTTGAAGTGCCATTCCTTTCCACATTTCTAGCACACCACCTTTACAGGTTTTCTTGGAGATTTAGATCTCCCTCTAGATTTAGATCTCCCACTCAATGACTTATCTTTGTTTCTGTTCTGGGACCGTCCTCGTACAGACAAGGCATCACCATTCTAGCTCTCCATATTTTTCCATCTCATCTCCTCCATCAGCAAGGATGAGACTCTTTCATCAAAATGCAAGACAGTTGCATTGCTACCTATTGCAATAACTAGACTATCCCATGAATCTAGTAGAGAACACAACAAACTGATGCACTTATCTTCATCTAAAATTTTAATATCAACAGATGCTAACTGACTTTCCACAGTATTAAACACATTTAGAAGCTCTGTCACCAAGTCTCCATCTTTCATTCTCAGGTTATACAGCTTTTTCCATAGGAACAATTTATTCACCAGAGACTTACATCAGTACAAAGTCCCTAACTTGTCCCACAAATCCTTTGCCATAGCTTCCCCTGATACATTCAGCAATACTGAATCTGAGACACAGAGTCGTATTGTTCTTTTTGCCTTTCGATCCAACTTCTTCCATTCTTCATTGGTCACTGCCATTGGTTTAGTACCTGGATCTACCACGAACCACTGATCTATATCCACCAATAGATCCTCCATCTTGAGTTTCCACAACTCAAAACTCTGACCATTAAATTTCTCGATCTCTATATTTCCACCATTCGCCATATTCTTTCACCACCAGAATTGATCTCATAGATCTCCCATTGAACAAGGTCTACCACAGGCCCGAGCGAAACACCTCAGCAACAAAGGCATCCCCTTGAAGCCAAAAACAACTCAGATACCAAATGAAGGTTTTAACCCCATACAAAAATTACCTGCATACGACTTCTAAAACACAAAAAAATAAACAATGCGAGAGCATGCCACATAAAACACATATACACAAAGATTTTCCATTTGGATCCCAAAACCGGGACTACGAGCTTGATTTTTCATTATGTTCCTTTCAATGTTATAATACATGTTTATACACATCGAAGCATCCAATACCATGGACTGAAAACCATTGCATCCAATACCATGGACCAAAAAACCATCGTGTCCAAAAGACATGTGAAAAAATCATGCACAAAACCATAGGTGGGTCCGCCCAACCTAACATAGGGTCCAAAATCAAAATTTTCTGGGGCGTAGCCCCGGACCCCATAAAGTGGGGTTATGAGTACCCCTCAAACCCCCTGTTAACTACGTGGAAAAAATATAACACAATCCAACAAAAAAAAGAGAGAACGATAATATATTATAGAGGAATTTAAGGAAGAAAATCCATCCACATTTTATGGAGAGTTGAAGAAATATAAAGATTCAGAAGCTTGGTTGCTTGGAATGAAAAAATTATTTAGAATTCATAACTATCTTGAGAACATGAAAGAAATTGTAGCCACCTATAATTTGAAGGGAATGGTTGAAATTTGTGGGGAAGACTTGAAAAATGTAAAATTCATAAGAGAAGCAAAGGTATATTTGAGGGATTTTGAGGATTATTTTAGGAACAAGTATTTTTCTAGGAGATACCTCGATAGGAAGGTGAAGGAATTCTATGATCTTGAATTAGGGAACATGAAAAATGATGAATATACCACCAAATTTCTAGATTTGTTAAGGTATGTACCTTACCTTCAAGAGGAAAAAGAAAAGGTTCAAAGGTATGACAATGAGTTTACACCATCCTTCAAGGATAGGATTTAGTTTGACAATTCAGAAACATTGGAGGATGCAATTCAAAAGATGAAACACTATTATGAGCATTCCAAGTGCATATTCAAGTTTAAACCCGATTGGAAGTCTAAAAGTATTGCCAATTTTAAAGGAAAATGAAAGAAAATGATTAATGAATTGCATAAAACCCCTATACTCAAGAGTATCAATCAAGGCTTAACATTGATGGCAAAGGAAATTTTACTTAAGAAGGATCCAAGAGTTACCAAAAGAGTCCATATAAGTGTTGGACATGTAGAGGAAATAATTTGAGACAAGACTAACCACAAAACAAGTACATTGGACCAAAGTTGTATAATGATCAAGAAGCATAGATTGTGGAAGATGTAACATATGGTATGCCCAATATCTAAGTGGCATTGGAAAACCATCAGGTTTTCATAATTGAGATGGAAGGTAAGGTTTGTGATCAAACTATTTCTATTTTGATAGACCTTGGTCATAATTATAGATACTTAAGCCTAATTATTGTAGAACGATTCCAATTGAACCAAGGACCACATGAGTAATCATGGCTAGTTCAATTAGCCACAAGAATAAAGAAAAGGGTTGAGTATTGGGTTAAGACTTGTCCAATTTAATTAAATGGAATGCCCACTATGGTAGATCTCAATGTGCTATGACTAGGAGCATATATCATACTATTGGGCATGGATTGGTTGTACAAGCACCATAACATGGTGGTTTGTTTTGAAAAGGAAAACTAGTGCTTAGATGAGCATGGACAAAGAAGGATATTGTAGGGAAAGTGGAAGCCCATATCAATGAGGCTAATTTCAACCATGCATGCCAAGAGAAGCAATAAGAAGGGATGCATCCTATTTGTTGTGAAAATTTCTAGTAGTGCTAAAGAGAATAATAGCACTAAGAGTAATGATAGTGACATATTCACTAGATATCTCATCCTGAATCAATTCCAAGATGTCTTCCCTAATTAGATTCTTAGATTGTCTCCTCATAGAGAGTTAGATTTCTCCATAGAATTGATACCAAGAGAAACTTCATCATCAAACGCACCATATCGAATGAACACTCCAGAGTTGGTTGAGATGAAGCTACAACTCAAGGAAATACTTGATAAGAGCTACATAAGGCCAAGCATGTATCTGTGGGGAGCACCAGTGGTATTTTTGAGTAAAAAATATAACACATTTAGGTTGTGTATCGACTACAGACAACTAAACAAGGTGGTGATGAAGAACATATACCCTTTGCCAAGGATCGATGATCTATTCGACCAAATAAGGGGAGAAAGGAATTTCCAAGATTTATTTGAGGTCAAGGTATCATCAAGTGCACATCAAGGAGGAAGATATGCACAAGACAACCTTTCTATCAAGGTACAAGAATTACAAGTTTGTAGTGGTACCCTTTGGTTTTATTGATGCCTCTGCCACCTTCATGTGTTTAATGAATAGTGTGATGCATCCTTAGTTGGACAAATTTGTAGTTGAATTTGTTTATGATATTATTGTATATTCAAGGAATGAATAAGGACATGAAAAGAACCTAGCAGTAATGCTATAATTGTTAAGGGAACAAAAGATTTATGCAAAACTTAGTAAGTGTGATTTCTTCCAATCAAAAATATATTATTTGGGACACATCATATCCAAGGAGGGGATAGTAGTTGATATAGAAAATATTAAGCCCATAATCGATGGCCAAAACCAAAAAATGTGAATGAGATTATGTTCGGTAGGGGTCCCCCAAGTCTAAGTTTTGTTTGAGTTATGTAAAGACTCCACATTTAGAGGAGTGGAGCACGATTAGCATAGGGTTATAAGAGTCAAAGGGCATTTAGGGCAGATCAAAGCCCTGTATTTTTTAAAGGGATGGGATTATCAAGTGTACTTTGAGCTCCACCCATGGTTTTCAGACCATGGTATTATAAGGGTAAAAGAATACATAAAGGGATGTCTTAGCAAGTATAGAGATGTCAGCTAAGTTGAATACAATGTTTTTGAGTCTGTCATTAGGAGATATTTTTGTATTCTTGTGAAGGGGAAGGCTCCTACAGTTGTGTGAGAAGAGACCTTGGTAAGTTTGCAGTTGTGTGCATAGGGTCAGAAAGATTGTATTTGTGAATACTTAAGCATATTTTGTGTGTTTTAGCCTATTTATCCTTCATTTTTGTACATTTCATATACAAGCAAATAACGAGGATTCAAATACTATTTTATATGATGAATAATATGTGTTAGACTACTTACGCGCAACTCATAAACCTGTTAAGTAGGAAACACTCTATGACTGTAACAATAAGATTGATGGTTCACGAAGTTCGGATTAAGACCTAAGATGAAGAAACCTTATATCCACACTGCATAACCCCTTTGGATGTAGAAAATTGGTTCTAGCATCCCCCAATATTGCCTTAGGTGAGACTGGAGTCTACGCTATGTTGATCGTTTCTGAAAGGGAGGGTAATATAGAGCTTTTTTGGTTAGCACAACTAACTATGAACCTCGGTCTAAGCCCCTCAAGTCAACAAATGGTTCTGTTCCAAGAACCATGATCTATTTGAGGGGTGTGTGATGTGGTGACCAATTAGAAAAGAGATCCAAAATTAGGTAGATCAGAAGTTGCACGAATTTGCAGCATAAGAAGGAAGAATTTGTGCTAGTCAATAGAAAGTTGGTTAATATAGAGGTATATCTTTACAAAGCAGTGTGATATCTTTTTCACATCATTTGTTAATGAGCTGCATGAGTGAATTTCAAAGCTAGTTGCAAATGAGCCCTATTGGAAACATGACGATCCTATTATGTGGACCCCAAGACTGATTAAGCAACTTCAGGTGTCTAAAAGTAAGGCCACAAGATCTGTTTATTATGGGATTGGTAGTATCCTTGGAGGTTTTATTATTGAATTTGCAATTGACACAATAGTGTCCTATAGTTAAGCTGGGCACTGATTTTCCAAAGGTCCATGAGGTAAGTATCTAAATTCCTTAAAGCTCTGGATTAAGATGTTGTTATGTGAAAAGGGTGCTATACCTATAGATTGATGTTTAAAAGAAGCCATACTGGATCTACGTGAAGCGAAAAAAAAATCAAAGTAGATCATGAATTTCTAACTAAATATTAAACAACTTAATAGATAATATTCTTATTAAAGAAATTAGTAATATTATATTATAATGGAATAAAATATTTTAATATGAATTATTACCAAATTCATTAATAAGTCAAACCTTAACAAACTACATTCTAAAAATTATAATATTTGATATTATTAAATAATAAGTTTATAATATTGAGAAAATTTATTTAATTACTACATAACAACTAGTTTCTAACTAAATATTAACAATTTAACAAATAAATTAACCAACGGCTAACTCTGGGCAAAGATGCACCCATGTTATTTATTCATTCAGATCAATTGATTTCTCACCTTGTCCTGAGGTTGAACCACATTAGTTGGTTCGAAACGTTGACCAAATCCTAATGATGTTATTAATCTAAAAGATTGATATCTACGTGAAACAATTATTGAGGGTGAGAACAGTCCATTATTGGGTGAATCACAAAGCGAAGAAGAAAGGAGCAACCCTAGTACACCTACAGGTGTAGTGCAATCAAAAACTCAAGGCACTTCTAGGATTCCTCATCCATCCACTCCAACCCCACCTTCTCCTCCACCTCATACACCTACACCTCCACCTCCAACTCCACCTCCACCTCCACTATTCGACAAGGCTAATGTAGCGAAGATGCCTATCTTTAAGGCTAAGGGATCAGAGGATCCTAATCAATTTTGGTTTGTCGTAGAAGCTATGTGGAAAGTGTAACAAATCAATGACGATGATATGAAGAGAGCATAGCTTGTCACAGCATTGAAAGATAAAGCACTATCGTGGTATATCAAGTACAGTACGTCGAATCCATTTTCTTCATTAGTTGCGGTGAAAAATGCACTGAATGCAGATTTTAAGAAGCCCAAGTCATAGTCAAAGTGTATTACAAAAATAAAAGAAATTAAGCAAGCCATCAATGAGACTTCCTGAGATGTAGATAAGAGGTTAAAATGTTTGATGGGACAAGAAAACTTCTAGATCTCTGAGAACTGCACAAGGAGTAGTATATAGTTGCTTTATTTCCACACCTCAGATTACCACTGTCACAACAAAATTGTTGGCATTATGATACATATGTTGTACTTGATGGCAACCCACTCATCTCAAATGATAAAGTATAGTGCAACAAAGTTATTTTCTGGTTCTGCAGGTGCACAGATCAAAAGATGTGGTCATTGGCAAGTTGCGTAGGAGAACCATTGAAAATGTGCGGATATGTTCGTAGGTCTCCCGCACAAAAGGTGCGAACCTAAAATGCACAGACTTTCATGAGAGAAAAACGCACATCTTATGTTTGGTCCATGGTATTTAGTCTGACGTTTTTGATTCTATGGTTTTGGTCCGTGGTTTTGGCATCTAAAGTATTGAACCCAGGTTTTGGATCCCTCGTATTGTTTCTCAATGGTTTTGATCCATGGTTTGAGTAAGGTCTTGACTATAAAATGGAAAAGAGATCAGTTGGCAAAATATAAGTGTTGAAAATCTTAAGAAGAGCAAGATCTGAATTTCTGATAATCGGTTAGTGAGACATAGTTGAATCTGAATCAAGGAGAAGCCGAAGCATTATAAGTCAGATCTACTAAAGAGTTGGGATCCCTTTGACACATGAATGGATCTGTGATTTTGACAGTCTAGGGTATGTTTGAGAACTGATAAACTGTCTAAATCCGAAGGTGCACAAGAACGGAAACGGCGCAGTGTCGAGGTGCGCAGCACCAGAGAAGAAGCAAGTGCGAAGGTATGCAGAACCAGAGAAGAAGCAGGTGTGGATGTGTGCAGTTGAATCAATGGAGTAGGTGCAGAGGTGTGCTGAAGAGTAGACAATGCAGGTGCAGAGGTGTACAGACTCATCACGGCAGAAGTGCGGATATCCGCAGGTTTCCTTCTGTGAAGTTGCAGACCTTTCCTGAAATATATTTTAGCTATCTTTTATCTGTTTCTGCAGAGATCTGTGTCTAAATTGGTGTCTGGTTACTGGTGTTATTTTTTGGTTATTACATTCCAAGAAGTTATTTGTTAAAGGAGATTGGGTGATGCACATGTACTTGATGTTTTCGATCCAGTTGGAAAATTTATGAAACATGGTCCCTGGAAGAAAGAGAAGGTAGTAGCCTTCTATAGGTCAGCACCTACGTACTAGTATCTTAGCTAGTACAAGAGCTAAGGGGGTTGTAGCTCCCTTCTAGGAGAAGCTGAAAACGAGAGAGGGTTGTAGCTCTCTGCAGGCTGCAGCCTACGCACTGGCAAAGGACTGCACTAGTACAAAATCATTGTAAAAAGAAGTTTCTAATTGAAAGAAGATAGAAACATATTGCAGCAGGTGGTTTTCACCCACATTGGGTTTCCACCTTATATCTCGTGTTCTTTGATGTGACTGTCTATGTTTCTTGTTCTTGTTTATTATTATATGGTTTTGACATACAGATTAATGGTTAACATCTAAAGAATAAATTACATTAAAATATGGAAGGTATATTCAAGTTTCATTAGTCAAATCTGCAAGTGTTTATTGAAAAGATTTGATAACACTGATTCACCCCCCCCTCTCAGTATTATTTCCAACAATTGGTATCAGAGCAAGTCCTTCAGAAGAAGCTTGATTGCTTGAATGAAGATCTATCATCATGAGCAACTATGAGAGAGAAGCATCGATTAAGCCACCAATTTTTGATGGGACCAATTCATCTATTGGAAGGTAAGGGTCACTGCCTATCTTCAATCTCTTGGTACAGAAGTTTGGGATATCATAGATACAGGGTACACTTTTCCATCAGCAACTCCCACAGATCCGGCTGAGAAGAAGTAGTTTGAAACAAATGCAAAGGCTATCAATACTCTATTAGGATGTTTATCTCAATCAGAATTCGTCAAGGTTATGCAGTATAAAACCGCAAAAGAAATGTGGGACAATATCGTTCTGAGCTATGAAGGAGATGAACAGGTAAAATGAGCAAAACTACAAACCCTCAGAATTCAGTATGAAAATCCCAGAATGTACAAGGATTAAAGTGTGGCTAACTATTTCCTACGAATAGATGAGATTGTTAATTGTATGAAAAACTTGGGTGAAGAAATAAAAGAGGTTGTTGTGGTTGAAAAGGTTCTAAGATCTTTGTCTCCTAAGTTTGAATCATAAATTTTTGCAATAGAAGAAAAGGAGAATCTACAGAAAATTACCATGTCACAGCTACACGAAATTCTAACTTCTTATCAAATGACGAAAGGAGGACCATCAGACAGGAGAGAAGTTGCATTCAAGGCTTCGGGCAAAGGAGATTACTATGAGTCAGGACATATGTCAGAAGAAGAGGAAGAATCAAATTTTGTCAAGAACCTTCAACGGGGTGCTGGAAGATTTATAGGTAAGTTACCCTTCAAATGATTTTCTTGTGGAAGAGTCGGTCACTATGCTACCAAGTGTCCTCATAAAGATAAGCTTGACAAAGGTAAGGAACCTATTAGATGGAACAAGAAACAGAATGTAAGTAAGAAAAACTACTACACTCATGAAGACAGTGATGGACTCTCAAATAGTGATGAAGATGAACGAGGTAATAATTATAGACTTTTAATGGCTTTTGAAGATGATGATTTCATGGATGCTATAGATGAAGAAGGTCTTTATGAAGAGATTTATAAACTCAAAATTTGTTTAGAAGAGAAAAATATGATTATTGATACTCTGTAATTTCAACTGGCTGAAAGGGAAAAACATCATGAAAAGTTAGAATGTGAAATTGTGGGACTTAGAAAAGAGATTGAGAAAACAAAAGCTCTTAATCTTAGATCTGTTAAAGGATTTGAAACTCTAGATAAGATTATCAATGTGCAGTGTTCTCGCCTAATCAAGACAGGTCTGGGATATAATGAAGAAACATCTCAAGTGTAGAAACCATCCACCTCCAAAAGTTATCTTAATGTAGCAAGGAGGAGAGAGCAAAGGCCCAATGGAGATCACCAGGTAAATCAGGGACAATTTACCTCAAGAATAAACAAAGACTACTAGGTAAATCGGGGGCAATCCACCTTAAGGATGAACAAAAGCTACAACCAACCACAGGTAAAATCTTCTCAATTTGCCTCAGGAATGGATGGCAGTAGAAACTACAATCGTTTGGTTGGTAGATTTGATAATCGTAGGAGTTTCTTCAATGGCTAATGCTTCTCTTGTCATAACTTTGGTCACAAAGTAGCTCAATGTGTTTCCTATAAGAAAATCATGCCTAGAGAAGCGCAAAAATGAAGAAGCATGACTGGAATCACAAAAAGGACCTACAATAACTTTTTTGCCTTTGAAAACGAAATTGAATGTTCTATTTGTAACAACTTCGGTCATGAAGATTTTGAATGCAGGAGGAGGTTTTGGCAAACAACTCAGAAGGAACAAGCCTCAAGTGCCAAAACATGGTGAATGGAAGAACTGCAACTAGAAAGATGTGGTATAGCCTTATATGCGGAAGGGTAGGAAAACCAATGGTACATTGACAGTGGATGTTCAAAACATATGATGGGTGATAAGGAAAAACTTCAGTCATATAGTGCCTTAGAAAAGGAGAAGGTGGTCTCATTTGGAAATGACACCCCTACGCTCATAAAAGGTAAAGGTTCTATTCTATTGAAAGAAAAGGTCAAAGCTGGAAATGTTATGTATGTTGATGGATTAAAGCATAATCTATTGAGTGTCAGCCAGATGTGCGATCAAGGAACTGAGGTAATATTTCGATCAAATGGATGTAGTGTTCGTGATCTTGATACAGGAGAAACAATGATCAAAGGCATAAGAACTCCAAATAATTTATACATATTCAAAGAAGGACAACATCAATGCTATCTAAGCAAGAATGATGGACACTGGCTATGGCACCGGCGATTGGGGCACCTAAGCTTCTCTAAAATAAGGAAAGCATGCAAATACAAGGCAGTTCGTGGTCTTCCAAACATCAGAATTCCAGACAATATAATATGAAAATCATGTCAGTTTGGTAAGCAAACCAGAACTAACTTCCCTGAGAAGGAAGGATCAGCTAGCAGGCCACTTGAACTTGTCCATGCTGATGTATGTGGTCCATCTAGGAAAAGGTCACATCGAGGAGAAGAATAATTTATATTATTCATTGACGACTTTTCCAAGATGTGTTGGATAGGAATTATGAAGCACAAAGATGAAGCCTTCGAGAAATTCAAATCTTTCAAAGCCTTGGTTGAAAATGAATCAGATCACAAAATTAAATGCCTCAGGTCTGATAGAGGTGGGGAGTTTACCTCAAATGAATTTTTCAATTTTTTGTGAAGAACATGGAATAAGAAGAGAATTCTCTACTGCAAGGACTCCTGAGCAAAATGGAGTAGTGGAAAGAATGAATAGAACAGTTCAACAAATGGCTCGTGCTATGTTGGATGAGTCTGGAACTCCCACAACTTTCTGGGGTAAAGCTGCATTTGCTGCAATTTTTATTCTCAACAAGACAAATGTACGGGTGAACAACACTCAGACTCCTCACGAACTATGGTATGGTGAGACTCCTTCGGTTAAATATTTCAAACTTTTTGGGAGTAAATGCTACATCAAAAATACTGATGAAAATCTTGGCAAGTTTTAACCTAGAGCAGATGAAGGCGTTCTTCTCAGTTACTCTCCCCACAGCAAAGCATACAAGTGTTACAATAAAAGGCTTGGAAAAATTGTTGAAAGTATTGATGTAGTGGTTGATGAAGATGAAAACACTCCTAGGTAGGCAAGATCTAAAGATTTCGAAGATGAAGAGGACTATCCATGAACATCAAATCAGATTCATGATGAAGAAGAAGAGACCTATGAGGCACCAGAAGTACAGATAAGGATAGAAGAAAAGACTCCATCTAGGTATGTTCAGAAGAATCATCCAGAATCTCAGATTTTGGGGAAAAAAGAGGCTGGTATACAAACAAGAAGAACAATAGCAGAAGCTTCAAGCTATTTGGCATTACTCTCCTCCACTGAGCCACAAAATGAAAAAGAGGCATGCAAAGATGAATGCTGGGTCAAGGCTATGGATGATGAACTTGAGCAGATTGAAAAGAACAACACTTGGGAGTTGGTTCCTAGACCAAAAGATAAGAATGCCATAGGGACAAAATGGATATTCAAAAACAAGTTGAATGAAAATGGGGAAGTTGTTAGAAATAAGGCCAGACTTGTTTGTAAAGGGTATGCCCAACAGGAAGGAATAGACTTTGAAGAAACTTTTGCTCCCGTTGCTAGACTTGAGGCCATCAGAATGTTCCTTGCTCTCTCTAGCTTTCAAAAATTCAAAGTATTTCAAATGGATGTGAAATCTACCTTTCTGAATGGAGACTTAGAAGAAGAAGTGTACATTGAGCAACCAGATGGATTCATTCTTGGAAATGATCCAAAACTTGTATGCAGACTTAAGAAGGCTCTCCATGGTCTTAAACAGGCTCCAAGGGCTTGGTACTATCATCTGGAAAAATACCTTCATCAACAAGGTTTTTCAAAAGGATCAGCAGATAGCAATCTTTATATAAAAATTGAAAATGACAAATTGCCAATACTTGTTGTGTATGTTGATGATATCATATTTGGCAGCAATGAAGAAGCTATGAGTCAAAATTTTGCCTTGGTGATGTAGAAAGAATTCGAAATGTCCTTGATTGGAGAGCTGACATATTTTTTTGGTTTATAAATCCAATAAAATGAAGGCGGTATCTTTTTATCTCAAACCAAGTACCTCAAACAGATCTTGAGGAAATATGGGATGGAGGATTCGAAACCTATATGTACCCCGATGGTGACAGGATGCAGCCTCAGCGCAAATGATGACTCGGAAACAATGCATCAACCAACCTATAGATCTATGATTGGTAGTCTTCTCTGTCTAAAAGGAACCCGACTAGACATCATGCATGCAGTGGGAATAGTTGGAAGATTTCAGGAAAATCCAAAGGAAACTCATCTTCAGGCAGTAAAGAGAATTTTCAAGTATATTCAAGGAACTCAAAAGTATGGTCTATGGTATCCTAGAGATACAGATCTCACTCTTCATGCTTATATGATGCAGATTGGGCTGGAAGAGTGGATGACAGAAAAAGCACTAGTGGTGGTGCATTCTTTATGGGTTCTAGATTAGTATCTTGGTTCAACAAGAAACCGAGTCGATTTCTTTATCTACAGCTAAAGCAGAATATGTGGCTGCTGCATCTTGTTACACACAACTCCTTTGGATGATGCAAACTTTGCAGGATTTTCAAATCACTTGTACTCCACCTATATCCATCTTATGTGATAATACAAGTGCAATCAGCATTTCAAAGAACCCAGTCATGCATTCAAAGGCCAAGCACATACCAATCAAGTATCATTTTCTCCAGGAACAAGTGTTGGAACAAAAGGTCAAATTGGAGTATGTTCCCTCTAAGTAACAAGTTGCTGATATACTCACCAAACCATTGCCTAGGGAGACATTTGAATACCTCAGATAGAAGTTGGGGGTTGTTGATGCATCATCCTGCTGTTAAATCTTGTCTGTTGTACGCATGTGGATACATGTACATTTGCTGGTCTATGTGGGTCGAATGGATCTATCAGAGATCATCTGGCACATATTTAGGGGGAACACATATTCTTCTAATGATGCATTGTTGGCATTATCTTAGAAGTCCTTGGTTTGATTTCTCAAGAGTTTTCTGGTGGAGTAGATCAATGTGTGCTGGTCTGAAGGATGATACTGCTGATGATAGTTGTTCTTGTCTCTATGTCATGTACTTCTTTTCATATCCAGGTCATATAACGGCCTATTTTGGTTTCCCCACTATGCCTGGGATGAATGATTTTTGTTTATCTTGTGTATTCCCACCTGGATGGGAGATGGATGTATGTATGAGTCTTGATGATAGGAAGGTTACTTATGATGAATGGATTCATGTTCTTCCTTGTAGGACATCTTTTTGTAGACAACATTTCAGCACAAAACATATACAAAGCGGGAGCTCGTTCAAAGTTTTCTGCAGGTACTCATGGGGAGTATGGTAGTCTGCCCCTTTGCCCTTGATGTCAAAGGGGTAGAGTGATTGGTTGTTGTTGCCATCAAGTCCAAAGGGGGAGATTGTAGGCATTATGATACATATGTTGTACTTGATGGAAACCCACTCATCTCAGATGATAAATTATAGTACAGTAAAGTTATTTTCTAGTTCCGCAGGTGCATAGATCAAAAGATTCGGTCATCGGCAGGTTGCGTAGGAGAACCATTGAAAAGGTACATATATGTTTGTAGGTCTACCGCACAAAACGTGTGAACCTAAAATGCACGGACTTTCATGCAGAGAAAAACACGCATCTTATGTTTGGTCCATGGTATTTAGTCCGATGTTTTTTGATTATATGGTTTTGGTCCATGGTTTTGGCATCTAAAATATTGAACCCAGGTTTTGGATCCCTAGTATTGTTTCTCAATGGTTTTGATCCATGGTTTGGGTAAGGTCTTGACTATAAAAGGGAAAAGAGATCAGTTGACAAAATACAAGAGTTGAAAATCTTAAGAAGAGCAAGATCTGAATTTCTGATAATCGGTTGGTGAGACATAGTTGAATCTAAATCAAGGAGAAACTGAAGCATTATAAGTCAGATCTACTGAAGAGTTGGGATCCCTTTGACGCATGAATGGATCTGTGATTTCGACAATCTGGGGTATGTTTGAGAACTGATAAACTGTCTGAATCCAGAGATGCGCAGGAACGACAACGACACAATGCGGAGGTGCGCAGCACCAGAGAAGAAGCAAGTGCGAAGGTACGCAGAACCAGAGAAGAAGCAGTTGCGGAGGTGCATAGTAGAATTAGCGGAGTAGGTGCGGAGGTGTGCTGAACAGTAGACAATGTAGGTGCAGAGTTATGCAGACTCGTCATAGGTTTCCTTTAGTGAAGTTGCGGACCTTTCTTGAAATATATTTTAGCTGTCTTTTATCTGTTTCTGCAGAGATCTGGGTTTAAATTGGTTTCTGGTTACTGGTGTTATTTTCGGGTTACTACATTATGAGAAGTTATTTGTTAAATGATATTGGGTGATGCACATGTACTTGATGTTTTGGATCCAGTTTGAAAATTTATGAAACGTGGTCCCTGGAAGAAAGAGAAGGTAGTAGCCTTTTGTAGGTCAGCACCTACGTATTAGTATCTTAGCTAGTACAAGAGCTAAGGGGGTTGTAGCTCCCTTCCAAGAGAAGCTGAAAATGAGAGAGGGTTGTAGCTCTCTGCAGGTTGTAGCCTGCATACTGGCAAAGGACTGCACCAGTAAAAATGATTGTAAAAATAAGTTTCTAATTGAAAGAAGATAGAGACATATTGCAGCAAGTGGTTTTCACCCACATTGGGTTTCCACCTTATATCTTGTGTTCTTTGGTGTGACTATCTATGTTTCTTGTTCTTGTTTATTATTATATCGTTCTGACATACAGATTAATGGTTAACATCTAAAGAATAAATTACATTAAAATCTGGAAGGTATATTCAAGTTTCATTAGTCAAATCTGCAATTGTTTATTGAAAAGATTTGATAATACTGATTCACCCCCCCTCTCAGTATTATTTCCAACAAAACTATTGGGACGTAGGCAGAAGCATTAGAAATCATGATGACATTAGAAGCTTCACCACTACAAGATACTCACATAGGGATTCAATAGATATAGTCTCAGTTGGCAAGATTGCATATGGAGCTGCAAGACTTCAAGAAAGGAAAGGAAGTTCGGTTTGAGATATGCTAAGAAGTTTGGTGTATAAAGTGAAAAAAGGAAGGTGACTATAAGGACCAGTGTCGTAGATCCTAATTATTTTGTGGGAGCAGATCCCAATCCTTTGAAGGCAGAACCTAGTGCTAGACCAAGTACCAAACCGAGAGTATGGTGTAGTATTCTCTGAATTGCAACCCATCACCTGACCGATCACTACTATTTTCCACAGAAATATGTAAAGACACTGCGCAATTATTTTGTAAGTTTTTTCGATCAATAGGACATGATGAGAGCCATTTTCACAACTATGAATTGATGGTAGATCAAACTTCAGCATATATGATGCAATATGAAGGCTGCACACATGAAGATAATGGTTCACCTGTAGTTTATGGAGGATTTCAAGGTCAAGGACATGGTCAAGGAGGAGGCATTGGACGAGCACAAGGTTAGATCATATGTTATAATTTTGTTGAAGCTGGACATTATGCGCGAGATCATGAGAAGCTCACTCACCCTTCATGTCAGTATTGTAGACAATTTGACCATGTGATAGAATATTTCCTTGTTTTGATGGCTAAGATGCAGGAAAAGAAGAATCAACAACTTGCACAGAATATACAAATAATGTGATCCGAGTTATGCGAAAATAACCCAAACGTTAATATTTTGACATTAAGTGGTGCGGCTATAGGCAAAGATAGAGCATAAGGTAAAAAAATTGTGGTAGATACATGGGTTTGGAAGGCATGAGAGAATAATATTGGGTTTGATCTATAGAAGGAAAAGGAAAATTTCTTGGAGGAAAAAAGGAGTTTCATAGACCGAGGATATTCAACGTCAAGGATGTAACTAGTACCCTGAAAGAACACCCCTGAAGTAGTTACAGTGACGGAGACCCCGATTCATCTATTCTGAAGTTCTTTCTGTAGATTTTCCCACTGTAGATCACTTGGTAATGCAATGTACTAAAGAAAAACAGTTGATCTACTTCTACAAACAATTGAGTGGAAGCTTAATCAAACAGAAGCAACATCAAGCATGAACAAATATAACTGAGAATGAGAAGTAATCAACCATAACACAGAATATATAACATTGGGGAAAGCACCAGCCTAAAACCCCAAATCTGTATTATCATACAAGTGGAAATCTTGTTCAAGTTACAAAAAGAATCAGCTCTCAAGCTATCCTGCTCTCTCTGCAATCAAACAATACAGCTCACAGACTGAGTAGACATAGAATATATCTTCATCAAGCCCTCCAAGCCTCCTATTTCCTGGCGTAGTTTTGATTGGGGTCCAATGATATCACATGTTTGAATTGGCCTCATCACACTCACTATTACCTCTGATCCAACTGGGTAATCCTTAAGGAATACTATTCCTTTTGTATGCAAGGAATATTCACAATAGAATATTCTTGCAACTAATAGTACATTATCCCTCCATTTGATCTCAACTAGGTCTCTGACTGAAATGACATGCATGAGTTACCCATGAGTGAATCTTCAGTTATCTAAAATACAGTAGTTACATGCATGCAAGCATTAACTAACTGAACTCTCATTAATTTAACAAACTGATAAATTATTCTAATTGGACTTGACTTAGTTAACTAAGCCAACTAATTGCAAATCACTCTTATCTCTTTAGCTGATGGATAAATCCCTTAATCAAAGGAGAAACTATTGCGTGTCCTCACATAGACTTCATGTTCATAATTCCTTAACTAATTAGCTCAAGATGAATCAATTAATCAATTTACAAATAGTTGTTAAGATCAAATTCAAATTTAACTTCCTATGTTTAGTCCAGGGACTGACTAAAATAAGAAGGGATCCTGAAATGTTATTTTTAGAAAAGCTATTTTTAGCACTTTTACTTTTCACCCATTGTAGCTAAGATCTCCAATAGCTGAACTGCTATTTATAGCAATGTTATTTTTAGCATTTCTTGTTGCAAATCTCAACACTCCCTCTCAACAAGAAAGGGACTATCAATAACCCCAATCCTGTCTCTGTGGAACTTGAACTTGCATTTTAACAATGCCTTAGTCAAAATATCTGCATCTTGCTCCTCGGTCGAAACATACTACAACATCATGATCCTCTTGACCACATAGTCTTGTAGATGATGGTAACAGATATATATATATATATATATATATAATAATATATAATATATAATATATATATATATATATATATATATATATATAATATATATATATATATATAATATATATATATATATATATATATATGTCATGAAACAATGGATTCTCAGAGAGTTTTATGCAACTCTCATTATCATAGTATATCACTGTAGGATCCATCATCTGACCAAATAATCCCACTAGAATCTTCTACATCCAAATGGCCTCACATGCTACCTAACTGGTAGCCATGTATTCATCCTCTGTTGAGCTAAGTGCAACTGCGATCTGTTTCGTGCTATACCAAGAAACTACAACTGAACCAAGGTTGAAGATTCCTCCAGAAGTGTTCTTCTGGTCTGATGGACTACCAACCCAATCCACATCTATGAAAACAACTGCCTTTCAAAACAGCTTGGTAGGCTGAACCATAGCTTGACTCATTTGGTTCACTACAAAGCATAAGTTGGGTCGTGTGTTCACCAAATACATAAGTGAACCCACCAGCTGCCGATAAATAGTAGCAGCTACTACCTCACTGGAAGTAGCATCCTCCTTCCTCATGTTCCCAGCTAGAGGAGCCTGCATGGGTTTCCACTTCTCCATGTGAAAGCGCCTGAGTGTCTCATTGGCATACTTGCCTTGAGACACAAATACTTCCCCATCTTTCTGCCACACTTCCATGCCTAGAAGGTAGTGCATGAGGCCCATGTCCTTCATCTCAAACTCTCTTGCAAGGTCCTCTTTGCAAGATTTGATCAGCTGATCATCACTATCAAAATTAGATCATCAACATAAAGTACAATAATCAATGGCTTACCTTCTACCATGATGTGGTAAAGGTTCGCATCTACTTCACTCTTGGTGAAGCCCAACTCGATGAAATAGATGTCGATCCTGGTATACCAAGCACGAGGTGCTTGCTTCAGCCCATACAGTGCTCACTTGAGTCTGCAAACATGCAAATCATGATTGAAGGTCTCAAATCCTTTGGGCTACTCAATGTATACCTCTTCCTCAATCTTCCCATTGAGGAATTTCATCTTCACATCCATTTGATGGATCTTCCAACCCATATGAGCTGATAGAGCTAGCATCGATCTGATAACCTGCTATGGGAGTAAAGGTCTCATCATAATCGATCCCCTCAACTTGTGAGAAACCTCAGGCAATAATCCTTGCCTTATGTTTCTCAACACTTCCATCAGCTCTCTACTTTACCTTGTAAAACCATCGAGAACTAACCACTGAATTTGCCCCAGGTCTAGGGACAACATCCCACACACTATTCCATATGATAGAATCATACTCTTCTACCATTGCATCAACCGAAACTGGTTGTTGCACTGCCTCTTGAAAAGAAGAAGGTTCGGTTGCTACACACTCCCCAACTAGGGCCATGTAGCTAGTGTATCTCTTAGGAGATTTCCTCTGTTTGTGCTGAGAGGATGGCTGCCCCACATTCTCTCTTGCATATAGCATCAATCTGTTAGCTTCCTGCGAGCATTTTTGCCCATGTTTGGAAGACTCTCTAGGAGTGGTGGTCTCCACTATTGGATCCTCTGCATGTGGCTGATCCACATCATCAGGAGGCTCCTCCTCCTTTGGAACTAAAAGTTCCTCATCACCATGCAAATTGAGCTCCCTCTCAAGTGACACTTGCATGGCTCTCTGCTCATCAAACTTCAAATCCCTACACACTATGGTCCCTTGAGTGGCAAGTAGAAACACACGATAGTTGTGGGGCGTATCTGTGTACCCCACAAGTATCCCCAACTCAGTTGTTGGGTCTAGCTTCTTCCGAGCATCTTTGGTCACATAACAGAAAACTGGTGATCCAAAGATGCTAAAGTGACTCACATTTGGTTGCTTCCCCGAAAAAGCCTCCATAGGTGTCTTCATCCCCAAAATATGATGAGGACTTCTATTCTGAAGGTACACTGCTATATTACATGCCTTAGCCCACATATGAAGTGGTAGGCCTTGGTCATGCAACATTGCTCGAGCTGCTCCCACAATAGATCTATTCTTCCTTTCAGCAACCTCATTCTGTTGTGGGTTATGAGGTGCCATTAGTTCCCATTTAATTCCTTTTTCTGCACAGAATACTTTAAACTACTGGGAAACATACTCTCCACCATTGTCACTATGCAAGGCTTTTAATTTCTTTCTAGATTCTTTATCTGCCAAGGCTTTAAACTCACAAAACCTTAAGAAGGTTTGATCCTTCTTTTGCATAAAATAGATCCAACATCTACGAGAAAAATCATCAATAAAAATAGCATAGTACCTTTGCTTAGTGGTGGATGTTGTAGAGAATGGTCCACATACATCTAAGTGAACTCGTTCCAGGATTGCTCCAACTCTACTATCTCGATCCTGAAAGGAAGCTTTAGCTTACTTACCTAGGGTGCATCCTTTGCATGTATCTATTTGCTCTAGTTTTCCCTTCGGTAAGTCGGTAGAGATTTGTTGCATGAACTTCAAGGCCCCATGATGCAAGTGGCCTAGTGTTCTATGCCACAACCTGCCAACATCTTAGCTTTGCACAACCCCTTCTTTGGAACTTAGTGCAGCACAATCATCTACCTCCAGCTAGTAGAGATTCTTTACTCGAATCCCTATTTTCTTGGTCTGTCCGGTGCCAATATGCCTGTTGGTATAATTTCATTGCCATCCTTTTCTTCTAGAAATCCATCATTTGTCTATATTTTTCTCCCATAAACCCCTCATAGTCCATCAAAATTGATTAATCAAAGCATTATAGTTGTTAATTTACATTAAATTTAATTTGTGAATTTTTATGTTAAAAAATAGAAATTTTCAACAAAAATTACAGGTTGTCATGACTTCCTATAAATGGTTTATGATGTGACACATGGCATGGCAGGAAAATCAAAACAAAGGATAGGAACGTGAACTGGAGTGTACATACATGGTGAAATATCTATTCAACAACAAATCTAAAGCTCCTGGATACATGGTCAATGCTGGTTAAACCCAGCCTTTTTGGTCACAAAGGCAGCAAAAGGCCATAGTTTCCCAAACTGATTTCGTTTTGCTTTTGGAAATCAGTTTAGATTTGAAAGGACAAAATTCAATCTTTTGTAAAAGTAGAAACATCTGCATAATGTATGTACATTCAATTTAGAGGGAAAGTTAGTGAATATAGGATAGGGGACAAGCAGATAAAAGATTGTGTATTGTATTGTCCAGAACGATTATTATCTTTACGTATTGTTTCCAAGAACATTGCTCCTACATGTGATTTCGATTACTAGAACTTAATTACAGTCATTTTTTTACTCCTACAGTGCTTATGCGTTAACATTCTCATCGCTTGAAGTTTCTTAAGTGTGCCATTGAAGCGTGGACGGGCCCTACGTGGAAATTGGTATACTTTTTAATTTCATTTCCATAGCGATTTCGAAACTGAATAGTGTGAATAGTGTTTAATGTTATTTCCTTACCTGTGAGTTTATCGATTTGATTAGAAATTCTTACAAATAATATTCATGGTGATAGCTTGAGAATTTGATTGCTATATCATTGAACAATATCTTGTAAAAGATTTGATCGATCATTAGATTTCAAAGTATCTTTGTGGACTCTGTTTCCATGCGTTTAAAATTCCAGTGTGCTTAGAATAGATTTTGATTTTCATGAATGCTTAGTGTGTTAGCTGGAAAGAGTTTTTGTGGATAATATCCTTGTAAGAGGTTGAAAACTTAGTCTAGAAATACGTTGTTTCTTTAGAACAGTTAGATAAATTAGATGATCTGAGTATTAAGGTGTGAGAGGAAACATATTTAAATCTCTTGTAAAGGAGTGTTGTAGCCTATCATAGTAGACACTTAGTTATGTAGATGAGATCCTTTTATGTCTATAAACTTTAGACACGTGCCTCTAAGTTTACCTACCTTGGTTGATATTAAATCTAGTCTAATCTATCACCCTAGATTGGGCACTACATTTTGGCACCATTGCCAGGGAGGCGTAGTTAGAGGATTTCAAAAAAAAAACAAAATATAAAAAACATTAAAATAAACAAAAACACAACATAGATTTGATTTTAATTGTCATTTTAGAAGTCATGTTTGCTTATGCCTAGATCTAGAGATAATAAAGGTCGATTCATAAAAACCCCCCATCCAAAAACTAACCTACCACCAGGAGCAGAACCTTTAGGAAAAATTGAACACACAACACCAGCTGAGGAAATCACTATACAAAAATTAGAGGATAAACACAAATCAAGCCAAAGACTTACACTTATTGAGAGACAAATCCTATTGGCACACGAATCACAAAAGAAACATCTCCCTGAATCTTCTACAAAAAGAGAAAGTAGAAAAATAAATCAACAATCTCTAGAACAACTCTTTGGAACGAGTGACACTGAACAAGCAATTAAATCACTAGAGGAATCTATAAAAATGGCTGAGGAAGGAGGAGGATTAGCAAGAAGACCCACTCCTGAACAACAACAAGATCAAAGAGAGGAGGAAGAGTCAACATTTAAATTTCCTATTCAATGAACCAAAGAAAATCATGATGAGGAAAAAAAAATGAAGAACATACTCCTCTGTTACCAAATTTTTATGGCATGGCTTCAAGAAGACCCAGATTATCATTCTGTGTTGAGTTTGACACATTGTGTCGAAATATGGTACACAGATGATGCCATAGGCTTTAACTCTTCCCCTAGCAAATTAAAGCACAAACATATAAATGGTTCAGGACTTGGTGAGCATGCAAAACTGATTGGGATGGCATGAAAAAAGAATTCTAAGAAATACCAACCTTAATTGAGAATCAAAAGATTCACCTAAAGAATGATACCTTAGGATAATCAACAAGAGGATGAAAACTAAGAAGTACATTGAACGATTTTCTTAACAGTTTACAAAAATCAAAACATTGATCCATGACCCCTTGATCTCATTGAAGCAATATTTTGGAAGGCATGTGAAGAGGAATACTTAGATGATCTTAATTGATGGGACAAAGGTGAATTCCCCTTACCTTAACAATTTTTATTAGTGAAAGTTAATTCAGGAGCAAAGCCAAAATGGAAAAAAGAACCAATCATCCAAACACAAAAATCTGAGCTTTCAAGCATGTCACATGAGCTGAAATAGGAAATTTGTTAGAGGAATTCAAAACAGATCTATTGAGTACCTTAGGAACTCAAATTGACACTCTCAAAGCTAAGAAAAGACAAGAAGAGGAAGATCAAATGATGGCTTTCTTTTTTCCAAAATGCCGGAAGAAACATGCCTTAAAAGATTGCCCATTAGAAAACATTCAAGTTTGTGCCTTTTGTACTAAAAATCATGATATATTTCATTGCTCGAAAGTCAAGATTTTGCAGAATTGTAATGTGGTAGCTAACATAGATATGGAGAATGTGTATTTCATGGGCGTAAAGAGACCATGGCAGCCAAGACCTCCACCTCAAGGTATGTTCCCTAACCAAAATTTGCAATTTCCTACACATGATCAGACGTATGCTCAGAATTCGTGGAATGTACCCATGCCATGGCAGCACCAAAATTACCCACAACAATAATGGAGACCATCTCAACAATACTCTCAACAATATCAACCATATCCTAAACCATACCAACCATATTCACAGCCATATAAACAATATCATCAGCGATATTCACCATATCCTCAACCATATCAGCAATATCCTCAGCAGCAAGTTGTTTACCCACATCAACCCCAACCCACTCAACAAGCATTGTCTGCTCCTCCACCAATAAATCCCCACAATTACAAATTCCATCTAAACAAAAACCTCCTAGACCTACTCAAATCCCTGCTCAACCTGTACCAAATCCAAATAACAGAGCAGAGAGACCAGCTTATAATGTAGATGAGGGACCCTCATATCCCACATTACCCTTGCAAAATATCAATTTGAGGTCTGGTAAGGTATTTCACAAAGAATCTCCAGCAACTGATAAACAAGAAGAAAATGAAGAAAATGAAAATGAAACTCCAATTCAAAGGAAACCAAATGATGACATCAAAAATAAACAAATGCAACCGTTGCATCCACCACCTTTTCTAGACAGATTGGTCCAAACAAAACTTCCCATGTCTATACCATAGTTTGATGTTTTAGATGAGCTAAAGAATGTCTATATAAAAATTCCACTGCTACAAGCCATAAAAGACATTCCCATATATACTAAAGCCATCAAAGAATTGTGCTTTAAAAAGCCTACTAGGAAAAGAGTTGATCCACAAACCATTCATGTTATTGGACATTTTGCTGGCCTTATGACAAACACCATTTCAATGGAAAAGTATGTTCATCCTGGTATTCCCAGAGTCACTACAATCATTAACAACATACATATTCCAAACACCTTAATTGACCTTGGGGCCACAATAAATGTGATGATTCTTGAAACAATGAAAACATTCTAGCTCACAAACTTGCAGCACACAACAATTGTTCTAGAACTCGTTGATAGGTCTAAAGTGATTCCTGAAGGGATTTTGGAGGACATAATTGTTTCACTGGACTCTTGGGAGTATCCAATGGAATTTTTAGTTCTTCAGCCAAAATCCAATTTAGGAGGATAGCCTATAATCCTTGGTAGACCATGGTTAGCAACTGCTGATGCATTCATAAGATGTAGATCGGGTAATATGATCATTTCACAAGGAACTGAATGAAAACAACTCACTCTTTACTCATCAGCACAATCACCAGTAGTAGCACACAATTTATGGCTTGATGATAAATACAATGATAAGGCAGAAGTTCAATCTATTTTCAACATCAACCAAATCTATGATTTTCAAGAACATAATAATGATGATTTGGTAGAATTGTTCCTTTCTCAACCTGATGTTTCTGAAGAATTGAGAAATGACCAATACCATGCTGCAGATGAAATTTTGGCACAAAATTTTCAGGAAACATGCACCATTCATTCTTTGAAAACAACATTTCACAACATTTTTCCTATCCAATCTATCACAAACACACAGAGCAAGACCATAGAGATTAGTCCAGGAAAAACATTGAATATTGGCACTCACCTAGACTCATATCAGGAGGAAAAATTGATTCAAGTATTGAAAAAATACCATAAAGCATTTGCTTGGGACTACATCGATATGCACGGAATTGACCCTGAAACATGCACTCACCATATTTATATGGATAGTAATATCAAACCAGTGAGGCAACCGTAGAGACGAATCAATCCCATGCTTCAGGATATTGTTAGAGAGGAATTACAAAAACTGTTGAAAGTCAATTTTATCTATCCTATCTCTGACAGGCAGTGGGTATCCCCATTGGTAGCAGTGCCCAAGAAAAATGGTAAGTGGAGGATTTGTGTTGATTACAGACAATTGAACAAAGTAACCCTCAAAGATTATTTCCCACTACCATTTATTGACCAAGTGCTAGACACATTAGTTGGGAAATCATCATTCTCTTTTCTTGATGGTTTCATTGGCTACAACCAGATCAGGATAGCCTTAGAGGACCAGGGCAAAACCACTTTTACTTGTCCTTGGGGCACTTATGCTTATAATGTTTTACCATTTGGACTTTGCAATTCTCCAGCTACATTTCAGAGAGCTGTATTAGCTATTTTTGCTGATTTAGTTCATGATTGTGTTGATGTTTACATGGATGATTTTTCAGTGTATGGTAATTCATTTGAGCATGCATTAGAGAATCTTGAAAATTTTTTGAAGAGATGTATTGAAGCTAATATGTACCTAAGCAATGAAAAGTGTTTTATGATGTTAAATGAACGATAGTATTAGGACACTATATTTCTTGTCAAGGTATCAAAGTTGATCCATCAAAAATCCAGATCATTGTCAATTTTCCAATTCCGAAGACTCAAAAAGATGTAAGAAGTTTTCTTGGGTATGCAAGCTATTACAAAAGGTTTATTGAACATTTTAGTAAAATAGCTTTGCCTTTGTTTAAGCTTCTAGCAAGAGATGCACCTTTCAACTGGAGTGATAGTTGTCAGCAAGCATTTGAAACACTCAAAGAAAAGTTATCAACCACACCAATCTTAAAAGGACCCAACTGGAACGTACCATTTCACATCTTTACAGATGCATCTGATACTGCAGTAGGTGCCTCATTAGGCCAAAAAGAGGAGCCTTGTCATTATGCCATCTATTTCATTAGTAAAAATCTAACACCTGCAAAATTAAACTACACAGTCATTGAAAAAGGAATGCTTGCAATCATACATGCTGTGAATAAATTTCGACATTATATAATTGGTTATGAGGTTTTTGTACATACTGACCATTCTGCCATTAAGTATTTAATGAATAAACCAGTAATTAATGGCAGACTTACTAGATGGCTGTTATTATTACAAGAATTTAACATCACAGTGTTAGATAGACTAGGTAAGGAGAATCAAGTGGTAGATTTTCTTTCTAGACTGCAAAATCCAGGTGAGGTTGTTCCGGTTGAAGATTGTTTTCCAGATGAAAATTTATTTGCAATTTCAGTAGTGAATCCTTGGTATGCTGACTTGGCCAACTATTTGTCCACAGGAAGAACACCTCCATATTTTACTCCAAAGGAAAAGAAGAGGCTAATTAAACAAAGTGCTCGATACTCATGGGTTAATGGAGATTTATTTTACACTGGTTATGATATGATTATTAGACGACGTGTAAGAAATGATGAAATAATTGATATTTTAAGATATTTCCATGATGAACTATGTGGTGGGCATTTTGCAGCTAAAAGAACAACATTCAATATTCTTAGTCTTGGATACTACTGGCCATCTAGTTTTAAGGATTCCAAAAAATATGTGAAGAGTTGTGATAGCTGTCAAAGAATGGGTAGGCCAACAACTACAAATGAAATGCCACTTCAGCCTCAAGTACACTTAGAGCCATTTGAAAAATGGGCTCTAGTTTTCATAGGACCCATCAATCCAACTTCCAAAGGTAAGAAGTACATCCTAGTATGTACTGATTACGTGACAAAATGGGCGGAAGCCAAAGCACTGGTCCACGCAACTGAACAGACAGTGGTAAACTTCCTTTTGGAAGAAATTTTTGTAAGGTATGGAGTACCAAGGGAGATAGTGACAGATCATGGTACTCAGTTTACTTCAAAGCTAGTTAAAGACATCACAGAAAAATATCAAATCAAGCACAGAAAAAGTACACCTTACCATCCACAGGCCAATGGCCAGGTGGAATCCACAAATAAAACATTGGAAGGAATTATCACTAAGACTGTAGCAATGAATAGAAAGAATTGGGAAGAGAAGCTCAAAGATGCACTCTAGGCTTATAGAATCACGTGGAAGAACACTACATGATTTACACCATATCAGTTGGTGTATGGAAAAGAGGTAATGCTTCCTATTGAATTTCAAATACATACTTATAAGATGCCTATAGATTTAGGAATTGATCTCAATGAAGCCCAACAAGAAATAATTCAACAATTGAACCAGCTGGATGAAATGAGGCAGCAAGCGGAGGAGACAACACTCCTAATGCAGAAACAAAAGAAGCAGTGGCATGATGCATACATCAAAAAGAAACATTTCAAAGAAGGAGACTGGGCTTTACTCTTTGACTCTAAATTCAGAGATCATAAAGCCAAATTTACCACACATTGGATGGGCCCATATGAAATAGTTCAAGTTTATGAAAATGGGTCAGTCAAGCTTATTGTCATTGATGGAGAAGGTCACCCCTTTCTTTTCAATGGCCATAGGTTGAAACTATATTATAGGCCCATCACCAAGGAGGATTTTCTTCAAACTATATCTCAGCAAAGGGAGGTTGAGATATTGTAGCCATTAGCTGTGATATCTCTACCTTAGTTCATTTCATTTCAATTTAATATATATATATATTCATATATATATATGTTATATATATATATATATATATATATATTATATATATATATATAATAATAATAATGGTTTAGATGTGAAAACCAAACTCTGGCACACTCTAACCCCAAATTCTTACTTGAAAACAAATTCTTTAGCTGGTAAGAATTCCTTGTTCTATTTTTTTACTGTTTGGTTTATCGATTCAATAATGACTTGAGGACAAGTCAAAGCTTTAGTGGGGGAGAAGCATAAACATTTTTGTTTTCCTTATCTCATCTCCTCATTGCAAATTCTCAAAGAGTTTGTTTCAGCACTTTAGTATTTCAATAAAGAAGTTGTTTTTGTCTTTGTTCTAATCAGAGGGACTTGTTCAAGCAATATGCAGTGGGACCTGTTCAGAAGACTATGTTACCAGATCCAATATTAGAGGGACATGTTCAACAAACATCAAAGGGACCTGTTAAAGACTGCTACATCAGGCTACTTCAACAGAGCTTTAACAAAGTTTCAACAGAGTTTCAAAGGTTTCTTATCATCAAGGCTCCATCAACACCAAAGATCAAGGAAGCTGCACACACATAGTTATTTTTCAGATTTCAAAGAAGCTGTACAAACATTCTCCAGATCTCAAAGGGACCTATTATATCCAAATTCATCTTAGAAGGGACTTGTTATGGACAGTGAAGATTAGTCATATCTGGACAATAAAGATCAGTCCTACCTATGCATGCCAACTCAACTCTTGATCAACCAACAAAGTGTAATGTATTGTTGTAATTTTTATCTTTAACAATTAAAATTCTTGGATTATTTTAGTGTTAAAAATGATGACTATGATTGCTTATGATCAATTTCAAAAACACCCCTACACCCATCACCCTTGTAACATTCCTAACTACTATCATTTCCCAACACACCCTAGCCTATCACCATATTCTTCCTACGATTTTTAAATCTTCTCCTACACCACCCTTCAAACCTTGTTATTAACTCCTCATTCTTGAATTGGCCATCAAACCTTATCATCGGTCCAACATTTTCCTAACCGGCCAAGTACCAACGAGTAATGGACAAGTGGTGAATCATTGGAGAGCCAAGTGTTAAACAATTTCGTTCATTTTTTTGAATCAGGAAAGTTATAAAATGATCGTTTGACCCAAGTCGACTCATGCAACAACTATCCGTTATCATCACTCTAGCACTCCCTTATATGTTTACGGCGTTCTCATGATTGTACTTATGCAAACCAGTACAACTCCTCTATCTTTGTAATATGAATGCGCTCTGCATTATCATTATAGTAAATTGGGTAAGGTCGGTTGTTAAGTTTCATTTCATTCTCAGTTTGTAAAAAGGGTGTTACCATACTAGTAATTCAAATGCTGTGATTTCAAAGAAGGCAGAGAGTAGTAGGCGCTACAAAGGGAGAGCATAGTAATTGGGCTCACCACGAGTTTCTACCTCCACCATAATCCAAGGACATTCATCCGGTCGCCGCCTAAGCCACTGAAGAAGGAGACCCCGAGAATAGAGGACGCTACCAAGTCGGTTGAGTGGAGCGCAAAACAGAGGTAACAAATCAAGAGACCCTTGTTGAATTATAAAGCATAAAAAAATAAGGTTAGAACAAGAGTTTCTTTGTCAAAATGACCAATAGAGCAGAGCCTAATACATTTGATAGTTCCCAATATCATGATGACTGTATTACAATTTTAAGGGAAAATCAACGGTTATCCTTCCTAGAGAAGTTTAATGGGAAAAATGAAGAAGTAACTAAGCAGTTTGCATTTACATTTAATGGAGAGAAAGCATTGATAAGCAAATTCTCTTTTAGCATTTCAGAGGATATCATAGCACAAACCTTGGGAATCAGCCCAGAAGGAGAAAAATATTTCAAAACAAAATAATTCAAGGAAAAATCATGGACCGAATTCATGTCTAGGTCAAGGGTTTCCTCTGTCAACTGGAAAAAGGGTGTCCCTAGAAGCTGGTTGATGCACCCATGGGATGAAATCGTGTACATTATTCAGAAATTTGTTACGTGTGAGGGTCGTTACAGCATAGTCTATCTATAACACATCAAACTCCTATTGCACTTAAAAGGGAAATGCACCATTATTCTACCCTATTTCCTCTTACAGAGTTTGACTAAGATGTCAAAAACTATTCAAAAGAAAAAGGGTAATGAGGACAAAAGCTTGTATCATTTTGGGTTAATTAAAATACTAATTGAATTTGAAGTGCGGATGAGGGGAAAAACATGGAAGGAATTTTTGGTTGCTAATCGAATCAAAGATGGAGAAGATGAACAGGAACAGCAAGAGCACTCAGAATTTATGCTTGACATTGATGAGGATATCCCTGTGCGCAAGTCAAGCAATGTCCCTCCACACAGCAGTTGTGTAAGGACGAGAAAGATGAGGCAAGAAGCTGCCCAGAAAATTGAGCAAGACAAAATTTTCACTACATATACAAGAAGATCAAGGAGAATACAAAAAACCCAAACACAAGAAGATCAAACAGAGTCAAATGCACATGCATCAATGGACATTGAGAGCAGTTCTCATTCACATCCTGGACCGGAAGCCGAAATGGAAGTTGAGAGTAACAACAGACAAGGGAAAGAGCCACCACCTACAAACAAGAAACAAAGGAGGTTAGAAAAACAAATTGAAAAGCTAAATGAAGAATTGATGGAGGCCAACATGCTAGAAAAGGTCATCAAGAAGGAGAATGAAATGTTGAGAGCTCAGAGCAAGAAGACTCAGCAGAAAAATGAGAAGCTGAAGGAGCAAATCAAAGAACTCAAGGTTGAACAAACTGACATTTGCAAGTGGGCAACCAAATGGTATACTCAAAAGAAAGCTCTCAAAAAAAAATACAAGAATTTGAAACATGAGCTCCACGTTCGGAAGGATGCCCAAGCTCAGAAGAATATAGATGCATTGTTACAAGTAGTAGAGGCATAGGCAGGAATAGAGCATAAAGGGAGCACATCAGGATTAGCATGAGGACATGCTAAATCATTGAGCTTGGGGGAGATGTTGGTACCATTTCATTGCCATCCTTTTCTTCTAGAAATCCATCATTTGTCTATCTTTCTCTCCCATAAACCCCTCATAGTCCATCGAAATTGATTAATCAAAGAATTATAGTTGTTAATTTACATTAAATTTAATTTGTGAATTTTTATGTTAAAAATTATAAATTTTCAACAAAAATTACAAGATGTCATGACTTCCTGTAAATGGTTTATGATGTGACACGTGGCATGGCAGGAAAATCAAAACAAATGATAGGAATGTGATCTAGAATGTACATACATGGTGAAAGATCTATTCAAAAACAAATCTAAAGATCCTGGATACATGGTCAATGCTAGTCAAACCTAGGCTTTTTGGTCACAAAGGCAGCAAAAAGCCATAGTTTCCCGAATTGATTTTGTTTTTCTTTTGGAAATCAATTTAGATTAGAAAGGACAAAAATCACTCTTTTGTGAAAGCAGAAACATCTGCATAATGTATGTACATTCGATTTAGAGGGAAAGTTAGTGAATATAGGATAGGGGACAAGCAGATAAAAGACTGCGTATTGTATTGTCCAGAACGGTTATTATCTTTGTGTATTGTTTCCAAGAACATTGCTCCTACATGTGATTTCGATTTCCAGAACTTAATTACAGTCATCGTTTTACTCCTACAGTGCTTATGCGCTAACATTCTCATCGCTTGAAGTTTCTTAAGTGTACCATTGAAGCGTGGACGAGCCCTACATGGTGATTGGTATACTTTTTAATTTCATTTCCATAGCGTTTTCGAATCTAAATAGTGTGAATAGTGTTTAATGTTATTTCCTTGTCTGTGAGTTTATCAATTTGATTAGAAATTCTTGCAAATAATATTCATGGTGATAGCTTGAGAATTTGATTGCTAGATCATTGAACAATATCTTGTAAAAGATTTGATCGATCATTAGATTTCAAAGTATCTCTGTGGACTCTGTTTCCATGCATTTAAAATTCCAGTGTGCTTAGAATAGCTTTTGATTTTCATGAATGCTTAGTGTGTTAGCTGGAAAGAGCTTTTGTGGATAATATCCTTGTAAGACGGTTGAAAACTTAGTCTAGCAATACGCTGTTTCTTTAGAACAGTTAGATAAATTAGATGATTTGAGTGTTAAAGTGTGAGAGGAAACATATTTCAATCTCCTGTAAAGGAGTGTTGTAGCCTGTCACAGTAGACACTTAGTTAGGTAGATGAGATCCTTTTATGTCTATATACTTTAGACACGTGCCTCTAAGTTTACCTACCTTGGTTGATATTAAATCTAGTCTAATCTAGCACCCTAGATTGGCCACTACAATGCCTCAGGAAAATGTTTCATTTACTAAAGACTACATCATAGACTTTATCTTCTAGCACAGCAACAGACACAAGACTCTTTTTCAAACCTGGTACATACTTAACAATAGATAGGGTGAGAGGAGCACCACGCTCTCTCTGAAACACAACTATACCTTTACCTAAGACACAGTACATTCCATCATCACCCATCTCAATCTGCATCTAGAGATCCTTCCCCTCCAATGTATTGAAAAGATTCTTGTCACACAACATGTGGAAAGAAGCTCCACTGTCCAGGTACCAAACACATCCCACCATGGATGAAACCATGCATGTGATAATAGATAAATCCAGCTCAAACTATGAAGTTAGTGCATCACCATTAGATCCCTCTGAGGAACCCTTCTTGGATTCATTCAGTGGAAAATTCATAGCATAATGGCCCACTTCATGACAGTGAAAGCATCACACCTTCATCTTGTCAACTTTCTTCCCACCGTGAGAAGATTTGGATTGGGACACCTTCCCTTTCCCTTTCTTAGCTTTACTAGCTAAAGCTAGAATTTCTTCATCATCTTGTTTTGATGAAGATCCATCCCTGGTGCTTCGCCTTATCTTCTCTTGCATCAGATCCAACCAAAGTCATTCCCAATATGGAATTTTCTCTCTTCCATTAATCGAGTCCTGGTAGCTATGCTAGCTCTTAGGAAGACTGAGGAGTGCAAGACTCACCATGTCATCATTAGCAGTCACGATCCCTATGATTCCAAGCTCATCCCTACAGGTGGTGAGCTTGCTTAAGAACATAGAGATTGTATCTCCCTTTTCACACTTTATCTTTTGAAGCTTATCTTTCAGTGCCATCTTCCTCTCATTGCTGCTATTTTGATAAAGATCTTTCAAGGTTTTCCACATTGAAAACGAAATATCCTTCCCATGGAGGCTCGAGACAATGTGATCTCGAACTCCCTCTAGGATGATTATCCTAGATCTAGCCACACATTTTTTCCATTCCGCCAGTTGAGTAGCATTAGTCAACTTCTGGACTTCTTGACCAATGAAGTCCTTTAGACTGTTATCTTCTAACACTGCCTCCATGTGATCCTTCCAGGCTATATAATTCAATCGGCCATCAAGGGAATATTCGAGTCTCAAACCACTAAACACCATCGGTGAAATATATGTGATAAGAACTCAATTCAATATTCAGAAACAAAACTTCGAACTTCTCCTACTTGTATACTATTCTTCCTTGATCACCTTCGCTCTAATACAATGTATATTTTCCCACTGTAGATCACCTGGTAATGCAATGTACTAAAGAAAAACACTTGATCTGCTTCTACAAACAATTGACCAAATGCTTAATTGAACATGAGAAACATCAAGCATGAACATATATAATTGAGAATGAGAAGTAATCAACCATAACATAGAATATATAACATTGGGGAAAACACCAGCCTAAAACCCCAACTCTGTATTATTATACAAGTGGAAATATTGTTCAAGTTACAAAAGGAATCAACTCTCAAGCTATCTCGCTCTCCCTGTAATCAAATAATACAACTCATAGACTAAATAGACATAGAATATATCTTCCTCAAGCCCTCCAAGCCCCCTATTTCCTTATGCAGTTTTGATTGGGGTCCAATGATATCACATGTGTGAATTGGCCTCATCACGCTCACTATTACATCTGATCCAATTGCACAATCCTTAAGGAATACTATTCCTTTTGCATGCAAGGAATATTCATAATAGAAAATTCTTGCAACTGATAGTACACTATCCCTCCATCTCATCTCAACTGGGTCTTTGACTGAACTGACACGCATGAGTTATCCATGAGTGAATCTTTAGTTATCTGAAATACAGTAATTACATGCATGGAAGAATTAACTAATTGAACTCTCATTAATTTAACAAACTGTTAAATTAATCTAATTGGACTTGACTCAGTTAACTGAGCCAACTAATTACAACTCAATATTACAACTCAATCTTATCTCTTTAACTGATGGATAAACCCCTCAATCAAAGGAGAAATTGTTGCATGTCCTCACATAGACTTCATGTTCATAATTCCTTAACTAATTAACTCAAGATAAATTAATTAATTAATTAATTTATAAACAACTATTAACATCAAATTTGAATTTTACTCCCTATGCTTAGTCTAGGGATTGATTAAAATAAGAAGGGATCCCGAAATGCTATTTTTAGAAAATCTATTTTTAGCACTTTCACTTTTCACCCATTGTAGCTAAGATCTCCAATGGTTGAACTGCTATTTATAGCCTGACGATTTATAGCAGTGCTATTTTTAGCATTTCTTGTTGCAAATCTCAACACTTTCTATAGATGTGTATGAAGTTGCTAAGGGACTAGAAAGTAGTGGAAGTGTTATAAGAATTGACTGACAACTATGCCACTAAAGAGAAGATGTAGCCTGAACAACACACAGTAAATAAGGTCAACAAAAATAAGAAAAGGGTTGGCCGGGAAATGTGATTAGTTGTGCAGATTGGCAAATTTGAAATGGATCAAGTAGTTATGGACTTAGGATCTCATGAAAATGTGTTTTCGAAGCAGACTTGGGAGAGGATGGTGCAACCAAAGTTGTAATGGTCACCGATTTAGTGGCTCATGGCCAATCAGTAGAAGAATATCCTGATGGGTTGGTTGCAAGGAGTTATGGTGGGTATTGAAGGAGCAACCGTGATTGTGGATTTCGAAGTCATTGAGATTGTGGATGATAGTAATCCATTTCTAGCTTTGCTCATAATCAATTGGAATTTTGATATGGATGACATAATCAGTCTAAAAGGGGGGAATATGGTATTTGAAAAGGATGGTACCAGGGTCGTTGTTACCTTAGATCCCTCTGATGGGGCACGATATACAGAACCCATCTACAAAGAATATGGTGATGAATAAATTGACCACATATACAAGTTAGCTATGCGAGATAAGGATTGGATCAACCCCACCATAGATGGAAGGACAAGTTAGGAGAAGGATAGTTTATGTCATTCAGGCTTAGATGAAGAATCGAAGAACTGGCAGAACCCGTTGCATGAAGTTTCTACTCTGTGTTGTAATAGAATGACAAAATCTCTTCATTTCATGTCAACTGAGGTACGTAATTTACCATATTATGATGGAATAGGTGATGTTAGTTTATTTATGGACGAGTTTGAAAGGAATATACTAGAAGAATAATGATTCCAAGCCTTGGATATAGCTTTGAGGGATACACCTGTGCATTAGTGGGGCACACATAAGGATAATATAGGAGACTAGAGGGAGTATCGAAGATCGATGAGGCTCAGGTTTGGTCATAAAAACACAAGGATCATCGAGAAGTACAATGAAAAGGATGATCCTTGAGATCATTTGTCTCGTTGGACTAAGGCATGGAACAAAGAACCTCGACCATAATGGATACATGTATTTGTTCACACTTTTGATGTGATACCAATGAATTGGTACCTTGAAATGAAGCTATGCCATGGTACTTCTGATTGGAATGATACGAAGGAAATTTTTATATTGACCTTTAGCTTTAAGGATGGTTTTCAGTGTACAGATGATATCCTTCAGGAAATTAGAATTACAATTTTCCAGACACCTAATGAACCAATAACTTGGGTACAACCTGAATGGAACCCAAAGTTACATCACGCACTAGAATGCTATAATATGACTACTGGGGAGGGCGAGAAGATCCACGCAACATTAATATTATTGAGTCAGAGGGACAATGTGTCATGGCAGGACCCGCTGTTGAAATACACGATTTAACGCAACCTATTAAGATAAGACAGGCCATCATAGGCTTAGAATCGGAGCCCAAGTCCACACACATAGTAGATTATTGGGATGAAGATACAGTAGGAAAGGTCACTGAGTTACTGCATGATTACTAGGAGTTGTTCCCAATGAATTTCATAGAGATAAAAGGCATCGTGGGATACCTAAGTGTCATGAAAATCACTTTGAAGCCTGATGTGAAGCCTGTAAAATAGTAACGGTATAGGGTCATCCCAAAATACAAGGAGAATGTGAAGGAGGAACTTGAGAAGATGGTCACAACTTGCATAATCAAACCTATGGAAGAATATGAATGACTGATCCCAATGGTAGTGTAGGATAAAAAGACAAAGGGACAAATAAGGATTTGTATTGATTTAAGGAAGTTCAATGATGCATGTGTACATGATCTGTTCCCAACACCATTCACAGATGAAGTTTTGGAAAATGTAGGAGGACATGAGGCCTACTCCTTTACATATGGGTTTTCTGGGTACCATCAAATTAAGATAGCACCAGAAGATAGGAGTAAGACCACATTCGCTACTGAATGGGGATCATTTCAATATAGTCATGCCATTTGGGTTGAAGAATGTACCGATGATATTTTCAAGAGTTTCCATCATAACATTTAAAGAATTCATTCACAAGTTTTTGGAGGTTTATTTTGGTGACTGGACAATATTTGGACTTTTAAAGAAGCATGTCTCGAGCCTGTGCTTGATGTTGGATATCTACAGGAAGTATCAAATCTAATTAAACATGAAGAAGTGTATTTTTTGTGTACCTTATGGAATTTTTTTGGGACATTTTTCCTGTAAGAAAGGGCTAATGGTGGATCCTACAAAAATTGTTGTTATTATTAATTTGGATCCATCGAAGAATGTGAAACAGCTACGTGCAACTCTTGGACACATTGGATATTATAAAAAAATCATTAAGACATACGCGCAGATCATTATATCGATGGAGAAATTACTAAATTAAGATGCCACCTTCTGTTGGGATAACGAGTGCCAGAAGAGCCTTGACATCTTAAAAGAGAAAATGGTCATTGTACTGATCCTGGTGTTTCCAAATTGGAAGAAGGAGTTCCACGTTCATGTGAATGCACCATGTATAGCTTTGAGAGTTGTCTTAGCGTAGACAGGAGAGGGGGATCTTGATCACCCCATTGCATTTTCGAGTTGCAAGATATCTATGGTGAAGGGGAATTATCCCACAACAAAACAAGATGGTTTGGCTATGGTGTATGTGTTGCAGAAGTTTAGGCATTACTTGTTGGGATCACACTTCAAGATGTTAATGGACCATTTTACAGTGATATACTTGGTGAACAAGCTTGTGTTGGGGGGGGTTATTTGCAGATGTCTATTTTTGTTCCAAGAATATGATTGTGAAGTAATATTCAAGCCAAGATGAATGAATGCCAGACTGATCATCTATCTAGAATTGAGACTGGTGAAGAACCGGCCAACATTGAAGAAGGATTGTGTGATGCGCAACTCTTTACAGCAAGTTTTGCTGATGAACATTCTGCAAATATTATTTACTTTTTGACCACTGAAGAAGCCCCTACGGATTATACATTGCAACATAAGAAAGAACTAGTAGTCAAAGCGACAATTTTTCTATGATTGGTGGGCATCTGTATAAAATGGGCCATGATGAAATATTGTGCAGATATATCCCTGAGCATGAAAGACACAATATTTTGGTAGAAGCACATGGTGGTGTTGTGGGAGGTCACTACACAGGGAAAGAAACCGCGCATAAAATTTTGACGGCAGGACTATGGTGGTCCAAGGTGCACAAGGATTCTAAGGACTATTTTAGTGCTTGGGATGTTTGTTAGAGGACCAGAAGACCATCACAAAAAGATGAATTTCTGTTGAGTCCAAAAGTTACTTTGTAATATTTTGATAAGTGGGAAATTGGTTTTGTGGGGCCAATCAATTCGCAAGAAAAAAGACCAGTGCACGATATATTATTATTGTGACAGATTATTTGACCAGGTGGGCTGAGGCATAATTGGCAAAGGATTCCAGCACAAACACCACCACACACTTCATCTTTGAGTAAATACTATCGAGGTTTGGGTGTTCAAAGATCCTAATGAGCGATAGAGGAACACACTTCCTCAACAACACTATTAAAGCATTAGCAGAAGAGTTTTAGGTACATCACCAAAAGAGCACACCTTATCACCCTCAGGTGAAAGGCATGGTTGAGGATTTTGATAAAATTTTGGAGAATTCTATGATGAAATTGTGTAACATCAACATGAATGATTGGGATATGCGCATATCCGTAGTGTTATGGGAATACAAGACTACTTGCAAGAATTTGACAAGTGTAAAAGGCTCGAGAAAAGGGCTGGCACGATCGACATATTAAGTAGCATACTTTTAATAATGGAGACTTGGTTTTGTTGTACGATAGTCAGTTTGTGAAACCCTAGTAAGTTCAAGATGCATTGGATAGGCCCGTATGTTATCAAGGATATCTAAAATGGTGGCATAGTTCAACTTGCAAAGCTAAATGGAGAATTATTTATTGGGTGAGTAAGTGGGAGTAGGTTGAAACTCTATAAGGATGATTCCATCCTATTAGTGTCGGTATCTTCATCCCTTTGTCAGAGATCAAATCCTATTGTTGCATTGCATATTAGGTGTCCCGCTTAGTTAGCTGCATTCCATTAGGAGCATGGATCATCTGACGGTAGTGGCTTGTTGTACAGTTTCCCTCATGCCCTTTACGTGCTAACCTATTTTTATTCATCAAAATCATATGCGGTCACCTTTTTGTCTTTAAAAATCTCAAGAGTCATTATTTTAGGGTTTCACTGTCATTAGGTCTAGGGTTTCATCAAAAAGGGTTTCAAAATGTCCAATGATAGTCAACAGCCACATGAGGAGGTTCCAGTACCAATAAATTTCATAATCAATTTCTCAGAGATGTGAAAAACAGAGTATTTTAGGTTTTATTGTATAAATTGATGTAATTTCATTTCTTTCATATGTAAATCAGTTCAGAGGCAACCTTGGTATCCCTGCCAAGCCTTAGTAGCTCCAATCCCCTGCAAAGCAAACAAAAAAAAGTCATTCAGTTCATCAGAAGGCTCAAATAAAGTGAAAAGCTCAAAAAACAGAGTTAAAAAGTAAAGTTATATTCTAAACATTGTAAAAGTGGGTTTTTATGAAACAAAAACTAAAGCTCTTGGGTATAAATCATTTTTCTCAATTGAAAGGCTCATTTGCATTCAAAGAACAAAGTGTGAGCAAAGCAAGGCTGTGTTTGAGCAAAGCAAGAGAAACTTGGAGGAAACTGCCCAAATTCAGAGGCGCGGTGCACTGGGTGAGTGGCGTGGCACACACAAGTGGTGCAACGCATAGGGCCACAATTTCTAGTGTAAATTTCAACTGGTGCGATGCACTCAAGAGGCGTGGCATGTTGGGTTTGAGGCACGGCGCATAGAGCTTCCAAGCTCGATTTCTTCAACAACTCCCTTAAACTGCCAGAAATGCTCAAATCTTTCATTATGCAAGTAGGTCACGGTCTCTTCATTGCTAGTGAAGGAGTTTTTCTTTAAGATTTATGGTGGTTATATGAAGAATATCAAACCCTACTTTCTTACCATTTCTCAAGAAAACATTGCTTAGGGTTTGCATTGGTTATTTTGGCTGCCAATTCCATTCTCCCATTCTCTCACCTTTTCACTTCTTCACTCATTTTCTCACCTTATTCCCCTATTCCCTAACTCCCATATTCCCAAAAAATCATCTTCCCCAATCCCCAAATCCCATTTTCCTAAATCCTAAATATAAATCCCTAAATCCTAAGTGTTTTCCCTAAAGCTTACATATCACTCCCTAATCCCCTGTTTCCCAAACAAAACCCTGTCCCAACAGTCCCAGAATCCCTCATAGTCATTCCCTCCACAGTCCTGTTGGAAATAATACTGAGAGGGGGGGTGAATCAGTATTATCACATCAATAAAACTTTTTCATTTCTATATTCAGATTCATATATGCTACTTCCACAACTTCTTATGATTCAGTTAATTGATCCTTAATGAGTGCATTAGAACA
>APFE030014096.1:107233-136100 GCA_000404065.3 Pinus taeda | reverse complement strand
GATTCATCCACTTGGCTAACTTCGGGGCATGGCTCTGATACCACTTGTAAGGATTCTGGACACCACATATCTCCACAATGGTAATGATATTGTCCACTTTGGGCCTAAGCCCTCATGGATTTGCTTTTGGACTTACCCCAAAAGGCCTCATACCAATGGAGATATTTGTCCATCCTTATATACCCATGATCCTCCCCACTTCTAGTCAATGTGGGACTTTGGTCGTATATCCAACACTTTTCTGCACTATAATTTATCATATGAGATGAGTGGGTTTCCATCAAGTACAACATATGTATCATAATGCCAACAAGTCCCTCATATACTTTTCCCTTGGTGGAAAAAAATAAAAAACACCATAAATTTCCTACTCCTCATCAAGAAAACTCACTTACTAGCAAGCATGGAGTCTGATCCTTCATATGATCATGAAGAAGAGACACAAAGTGATTCTCCTACAGAGGTACGTGCACCATGGAGGCCTCATAAAGGTGGCAAACATATATGAGAGGAACCCACTACTCTTGCTGAGCTACAGGCTTGCCCTCTCGCCATCACTTGTTTCGAACACTAGTCCTGCTATGAGTTCTGTGAGATGGTTGCTAGAGTTGGCCCAATTGTTTGTGCTTCATTTACATGATGGTCAAGCCACTCTATCTGGTGTAACATTCACTTTAACAATAGAATCTATTTCTCTAGCAGTCGGTATTCCTAATATTGGAGAGCAATAGAACAAAAGGTAGCAAATAGACAGGCAACATTATGAACCATACATCAAGCCCGGTTATTAGAGACAACTCAGCAGAGTTTTTCCTTTTCGGTACCTGAAAGATTCTTATGCTCCTTTGATGAAACTGATAATGAAGTATTTCATATGTGAGGGCCGGTTTTCTCGTTTATATGCCTATCATATTAGGTTGCTAATGCATTTTACCAAGGTGAGGATGATGAATCTCCCCTACTTCATGTGTCGAAATATTGAGAATATGACCACCCTAGTACAACACAAGACTCCTCAGCAGTAGTTTAACAGTATATATCATTTTGCTCTCATTAAAATTGTGGTCATCCATCAGCTTGGTTTGCAGGGCATCACTTGGCAGGACTTCATTTCTCGTGAGTTCTTTACAGCTCCTGAGGGAACTCCAGAGGCCTTGCATGAGATAGGTGCACCTTCACATCAGCATGAGGGTCATGAGACATAGACGACTAGTATGTCGGTGTTTATCACCTATCAGAAGGGCACTTAACGGTTGTTTGCAGCAACCAAGCGAGTATTATCTCCACCCGGGGTGGAAGGTGTCTCGCTTCCTTCATCATCATAGCAGGTTCAGGACAAAGGCAAGAGGCCATTATAGGATGAGGGGCCTTTAGGTGAGCAGCAGACTGATTTCATTCTCGTCAAGGATGATGATACTGATTTGAGCCCATAAAGCTCAAAACTAAAAGAGGTCATCCAAGAGTAGCAGGCAGACATCAATGCCTTGTCCCTCATCTTGGAAAGGGCTAAGTGGATAATACAGTACCTAGAGCAAAGAAACAAGCAGCTTGAGGATCATTAAGCAATTATGGAGTTGCACAATATACGAGAGAAACGCCAAGCTGCCAAAAGGAGGAAGGTGGAGCTCACTTCACTAGAGCAAGAAATCAATGCTGATCGAGAATCATGGCTTGAAAGAGTTCACATACACTTAGAAAAATTGTTGGAGAAGACCAATAGGGAGAAGACATTGTTGAGGCATATGGCTTATCATTACATGGCGAGAAACAATGTATGCAAGGCGAGAATCAAGAGGTTAAAGGCAAAGTTGAAAAGGGCATCAAGGAGCCGAAAGTAGCACGATAGACTTCAGATATTGGCTGAGGCTTCCTTGGCCCAACATAGCTCTTGATGGAGAAGACTCAGTGCAAATTTCAAAAACATTGGGGCACTTTTTTCATTTTTGGAGTTTTTGGCACAAAAATAGAATTTTCTGCCCTATGTGCTGCGCCACCTGGTGCTCGCTTTTGATAGGAGCCACCAAATAACGAAAACTCGGCATTTTTGGATTTGGCATGGAAAAATATGCTTTCCTACCAATGGCCAAGAAATTTTGATAGGTTTTGAACCCTCAAAAAGGTCAAAAAAACTCAAAAAATGACCTTACTGCCCCTATTTTGACACACATGAAGCAGTGTTGGGAGAACCGAATTTTTGAGGGGCAAATGGATGCCAAATTTGAAACATCCACTTGGGTGGGAAAGTAGATAGGTAGACCGTTCCAAAAAGCACACTTGGATAGAATTTGGACATTGGGAAGGCCTCCAAATGTGTCTTCAAATAGGCGCTATGCATAGGGAAGTCAGCGCGGCGCATAGGGGAAATTTTACTCAGTTTGACCAACTATACTCTGTTTTTCACCTAACTTTTGACAGTTTGAATATTTCTCCTTCTTAATGTCAAACTTATGATGTAATTTCATGTAAATTGATGGATATTCATGTAATTATGTCTAATTTTCACTTATGGAGGTAGATTCATCTATCAAAAGGTTGTTTGAAACTGAATGAATCAGTTTCCTAGTTTCTAGAGGCATGTTGTTCCACTGCCTAATTTCTAGTTCTCAGTTTAGAATTAGTTGGAACAGCTCCTAAACTTGTGAGCTCGACCCCTAGAGTCTAGGATGAGTTATGGTTTGTCTATATCTTATGTTTTTTTAGTCTTTAGCATGGTTGGACTTTTGAGAAAGCAAGGAGCTTCATTGTACACTCATATTAGCATTTTTGGCTAAGGAATTGAGACCAGGGTTTGCAACACTCTTTGGGATTCATGTGGAATTTTGTTTTGGTATAGTTCTTTCTTATGTATTTGTGAATTTACTTATGTGTTATGTCATTATCTATCATGTTTCTTCTTAATTAAATCAAACAAGAGTGAAGGTAGAACCCATTGAAATTGGAGTGCTCTACCTAAGTTTTGCTTCAGTTTCTTGATGTTTCCAGCTGTTTGAAGAGGATCCATGGCTTTTCTTTCCCCCTTCAGCTCCTCACCTATCTAATCTCTCCATCCCATTCAAATTTGAAGTTCCAAATCAGTTTCCTGCCTTGCCCCATTGAGATCTCTGCAAGGCTGAGCCTCATTCCCCACAACCAAAATCTACCTTCCCATCTGAGCAAAAAGAAACATCATTTTATTCAATCATACTCTTTCACACACATACCTAGCCTAAAATCATTCAACAAATTAGTGATCTGAAGCCCTTATTGATCATATTTTTGCTGAGATTGACCCAGAGAGAGCCCTCTCCCGACCTGGTAGGACTAGCTACCAGGGTAAGTGTGCTTTGATGTTGGCCCTGGATCCTACCTTTCTTAGCCTAAGGTAGATTTAGGCCCTAACATATCCTTGGGGATTCATGATGACTATATGAATACAGGACAATCTTAGTGCTACATGCAGCTGGAAGGAAGCACAGGAGCATAAAGTGTTGACACCTAATCAGAGGGATTGGGTGTACAATTGTAATTAATATAAATAAATAATAGAGAAGATAGAGAGTCATCAGGAGATGAACTGAATAGTCACTCCCTCTTGTATATAATAATGAACAACCTGAATGAATAATATGAGTTTCAATTTGAGGAGTTACCTCCTGGCCTGACATGGTATCAGAGTAGATGCCATTTTTTGGCTTCATTTTTAATTTGTAACTCCTATTCTATTTTTCCTTTGTTTTGCATCTTTTGCAGGCTGACATCTCTATCAAAACCCTCTGAAATCTCATTCATTGTTGTCGCATCGAATGGCTCATTGAAGTCAAAGGTCTTGTAGTAACTTGGATTTCCTCCCTTGGGCTAAATCCCCAATGTCATGAACCTACATATATAAATATCGTCGGGTCCGCTTTTAATCACATATCGCTAGTCTCTTTGCCCCGATCAATATTGTTGCATGTTTGTGATGCTATCATACCCTTCATTGACCCTTTCGTATTTGAAGCTCCACATACATTCTCTTATTCACCGCATATCCTTTTTCATATAAACTACCAATGGTGATGACATAACCTGCTCGGACACAGTTCCCAATGTTTTACTTTATTGATCTCATTCTCCATCGTTGATCTCAATCTCAAGATCTGACGATTGACATCAATTTCGGGTCAACTGCATACACGAGAATTATCTTCCCGAAATGAGTGGTTTTTTCTCTCTCCTGAGGCTCATTCTCCACCGTAGATCTCAAATCCCAAGATCTAATGGTCTATAGCGATTTTGGGTGGACATCTTGCATGAGAGTCACCCACCTGAAATGAGCGGTTTTTCTCTCTCCTTTAGATGCTACGTGTCCACCATTGAATGAAATCGGGTGCTCTCCATTAAATACCACTTACCATTTCTCATCCGCCTGAAATCCCACTTATCGCTTTAAAACCACCCTCCGTCTTGGTTAATGCCCTGACTTGATTTGCTTGTGATAACCATTGATCGCCTACCATATACAACCCTCCTCCATATCTCTCTTCCACTCATCTTTGCTGATTCATCTTCGTGGGTCATCTCCACCGTTCATCTCTGCCATACACAGCAACAAAATAACTAAAGCTCCAGTCAGGCACTGGTATTCAGGTGAATTTTGAATGTTGTTGAGTTGAACATTGTTGGTATAACAATCATTTTACGAGTAAAATTTTGCAGCAGAAATATTTTTCCCCAATATACACAAATTTTACAATTTATTCAATTATATCTATTGTGGGAGTAGTTCTCAATGGAAAGGAGAATTATCCTGAATGGTCACGGAAAATCCAACACACTCTCAATTTTAATGAGCTATGGAAAGGAGTGTGTGTTGGATAAAGAGACGAAGTGCCAGTCCAGCCTACCTCAGACAAAGAGCTCGCCAATTGGGAGAATAAGAACAACAAAGCCTATGCATTTATCGCAACATCAGTAAGTGAAGAGGTGAGTTGAAACATTTTTCCATTTTCAAATGCATTCAAAGCCTTACAAAAGTTGAAGGAACTCTATGACTCATACTCTACACTTGAAGTTGTTCAACTCATGATTAAACTCTTCACCCTTGGATTACAAAATAATGATCCTCTTGCTCTTGCATCCAAAGTAAAATCTATAATGCATGATATCAAAGTCAGTAAGGTTGAATTTGATATTCCTCTAATCACTTTTCTCAAGGCACTTTATCCTAATTACTCCAATTATCTTGAGTCATTGCAAGAAAATGGAAATCTCAAAGATATTACCTTTGACTCTCTTGTAAAAAAAATTGCTGAAAGAGAGAAAGATTTTGGAAACAAGACAACCCCTGAATCTTCTGAAGAGGTTGTGTGCCTTGTTCATAAGGAAAGGAATCTTGCCCAAGATTCTTCCAGAGGAAGAGGTGGTTGAAGAGGAAGAGGAATATATTTCAGAGGCAGGGGGGACAAACACTCTCAAGAAGAAAAATTAGATTTGCATTGCATACGCTGCAAAAGAAATGGATCTCATGATGCCTCCATATGCAAGTTACCTTGGGACAAAATTGAGCAGCAAAGAAACCAACCCAAAGGTAAAACTAATGACAATGATAAAGGTAAAGCACTTGAATCTGCTCATTATGTTGTGGCACAATGTAATATTGGAGTAAATGAAGACTTATTCAATGCTTCACTTGCTTCTTCGAAAAATGGTTGGTTTCTTGATTCAGAAGCAACTTGCCACGTGACTCACAGAAAACAATTTTTTTCAAGAATTTACTAACAATTTTACGGAGCAGTCTACTTTGTAGACGAATCAAAACTCAAGCCATGAGGGCTTGGAAAAATCAGGCTTAAATTACCTAGTCTTCCAGACTTTCTTGTGCATCATGTTCTATATCTCCCACAACTGAGGAGAAGCTTGTTTTCCTTGGTCCACATCCTCCAGCAAGGTCACTCCATTCATATGTTTTATGGAAAGCTTGAGGTGAGAAAAGCATTTGACCGCTCACTTTTCATGATGAGGATAGAAGAAGAAAGGCTTCTCACGTTGCAGGGTACCTCTGCTCATGCACAAAATTTCTCGTACAATTCTCATTATGAAGAAGGTACACTTCCATCAAGTTTATTATGGCATGCTATATTTGGACATTTGAACTATGACAGCCTTTGCTTGTTGAAGAAAACTGGTGTTACTGGTTTGCCTACAATTCTTAGGAAACTTAAGCAATGTGATGCTTGCATTCTAGGAAAGCATAGCAAACATTATTTTCATGATTCACATTCAAGAGCACATAGAAAAATTGAACTCATTCATTCAAATTTATGTGGTCCAATACTTTTTCCTTCTCCATATGGAAATAAATATATTATGACATTTATTGATGACTACACCAAAATGTGTTGGGTTTATTTATTGAAGAACAAATCTGATGCTTTTCAAACATTCAAGAAATTTCATGCATGGATTGAAAATGATGCACAATCTCATATTGGCTCCATTCTCACTAATAATGGAAAAGAACATACTTCAATGAATTTTAAAAATATATTTTCCAAGATGGGATCAAACATCAAACAACTATGCCTTATAATCCCTAACATAATGGTGTAGTTGAAAGAATGAATAGGGCAATCTTAAATATGGTACGCTCCATGCTGTTCTTCAAAAATGTAAAAATGATGTTTTGGGTTGATGTCATTCTATGTGCTATATATATAAAGAATAGATGTCCATCTAATACGATCAGAAACAAGACTCCTTATGAAACACGGTATGGGCACATTCCTTCGGTAAAGCATCTCAGGGTCTTTGGTTCAACCTGTTATCCCTTGCTACCAAAGGTACATAGAAAGAAACTTGGTGCAAGAAATCATAAGTGTATCTTCCTATGGTATTCAAACACCTACAAAGCATATTGTCGCTATGATGAAGTCAACACATATTTTGTTGTATCTAGAGATGTAATCTTTCTTGAATCATCCAAAACTGACAATGTTGTTGAAAGGAAACTTGATCGCTTGGATAGATTCACAAATGCAAAATCATTTCAAGAATTTGATAATCAGATTCCACATCTGAAAGGGGGGATTCCTATACTAGATCAACCTGTGGAATCTTCTTCTAAAGCACTCTCTCCCCTGCATGAGACTCCAACAACGGATGATACTTTGAGTGATGTGATTGATAGAATTGGGAGACTCAATCTTGAGTCAGTCCCAATTCAATCAATGGAGTAGCCTGTACCATCTGAGAAAGGTACTCCAAAGTGGCTGACAAAGACACATGAAGTGTTCATCTTGATGAGGTTGGAAAGACAAGAAGTAGAAATTCAAACCGGAAAAATGGAGGTAATGTAGATGACTCTAATTCACCTATTGATATAGATGTTTCTTATGATTGTGAATTCAATTTGTCTACAAATTTTGAACCAACCTCCTTCAAAGAAGTTGCTTCTCATGATGAATGGAGAGAAGCAATGAAAAAGGAGTATGATGCCCCGATAAAGAATGACACTTGGAAGCTAGTTGATCCTCCATTGGGAGCCAAACCAATTGGCGACAAGGGGGTCTACAAGAACAAGTATAAAGCTAATGGCTCACCTGACAAGCACAAAGCTAGGCTTGTGGAAAAAGGTTTTGCACAGAAGGAAGGAGTCGATTATGAGGAGAATTTTGTCCCCATAGGAAAATGGGATACCATCTAGACACTCTTTTCCCTAACAGCTCAGAACGATTGAAAAGTCCATCAAATGGATGTAAAACTTCTTTCATGAATGGAGATCTAAAAGAAAATGTTTTTATGTCCTAGCCTGAAGGATTTCCTAAAAAAGGACAGGAACATAAAGTATGCAAACTTGTGAAATCCTTGTATGGCCTCAAACAAGCACCGAGGCTAGTATGAAAAACTAATGGAGCATCTTTTGAAACTCAATTTCAAACATTATGATCTTGATGATGCAAATTTGTTTATCAAGAAAGTTGGCAAAATAGTTGTATATCTTATAGTATATGTAGATGATCTTTTGATGACATGGAACAATGAAAGCTACATTGCATCCATAAAGAAGGAATTGAAGAAAGGTTTTGAAATGACTAATTTGGGCTATGTTCATTACTATCTAGGTATTGAAGTAACTCAACATCTGAAGTCCATATTCCTTTCCCAAAAGAAGTACATTTGAGATATGTTGAACATGTTTGGCATGACTGAATGTAATCCTTTGACTACTCCAATGGAACAAAACTTAAAGCTCACATCCATTGAAGAAAAAGAATTTGAGGATGCAACAAAGTATAGATAGCTTGTACGAAGTCTCAACTACCTAATTACTACCAGACTAGACATTTCGTTTGTTGTTGGAATCCTCTCTAGATTTATGCAAAAGCCTTGTGAGGGACATTGGTTTGGTGCAGAAAGATTTCTAAAGTACTTGAAGGGAACTCAAGACTTTGGAATCAGGTATACATAGGTGGGTGACTTCAGCTTGACTGGAAACTTTGATTCAGACTTCGATGGAGACAAAGAAACTGGGGTATATACTTCAAGTTATGATATGAGTCTTGGATTAGGAGCTATCTCGTAGAGATCATGCAAACAATCAGTTCCAGTAGATTCCACAACAGAGGCAGAATATGTGGTAGCAGCTGAGGCAAGAAAAGAAATTGTGTGGCTCAGGGAAATTATTAAAGATTTGCAGGTAAAACAAGTACAATTGACTTCACTCATGATTGACAATACCTTTTCAATAAATTTGGCGAAGAACCCAAAGTTCCATGATCGAACAAATCACATCAATACTAAATATCATCTGATTCAACATCATGTTGAGGCCAAAACAATCCATCTCAACCATTGTTCCACTAGTGAGAAAATTGCAAACATCTTCACCAAATTATTTGGAAGAGAAAATCTTGAAAAATTCAAAATGATGCTTGGACTCACCAACATCCCTTCAAATTAAGTTGGGAAATGTTGACACCTAATCAGAGGGATTGGGTGTACAACTGTAATTAATATAAATAAATAATAGAGAAGAGAGAGGGTCATCGGGAGATGAACCAAACAGTCACTCCCTCTTGCATATAATAATGAACAACCTGAATGAATAATATGAGTTTTGATTTGAGGAGTTACCTCCTGGTCTGACATAAATTACCCTTCCAATGAAGGACCTTGTCAAACAAGGACGGTTGCGTGACATTCTGGAGGATGGCGTAGGTGGAGGAAGATGTGACAAAGAAGGGCTAAATGCATTGCAAGGAAGTCTCTGATGCAGTTCATCCAGAGTATGAGCACTGGGGTTGCCATAAGTGGTATGAAATTTTCATATTCCTAATCCTACTTCTTAAATGAAATGTTGTAGAATCAGACATAAAACAATCTTAAATACAATCGACACCAAAGAAATTTTAGTGCTGGAATGTAAAGGAATAATTTGTGAGGAAATCAAGTAAAGGAACTTTCACACAACTAGAAGCAATCTTAAATGTTGAAATGAAATATTATGTTTATCTTTAGTATCGATGGCTAACAGTTGGACAATTTGGCCCTTGCAAATATCTGATCTGTTTCCCAGTTGATCTTCCTTCTACACCAAGCAACCTGTTCTTGTACTATTGCAATCTTTTTGCACTAGTGCAGGTGTAGTACTTATGTGAAAAAGTATATTTTACCTTCTTTATTGAAGACATATGTCTTTATGGAGGTTCTCTAAGCCTCAAGGCTTAGATAACTCTATTCTTGTGACAAGAGACCTTCTTTTGTACCGAGACAGATCTTCCTTCACCAAAGTTTCCAATTTACTTTCAAAATAATTAAAAGACATGTTGAAAAGAATTGAAATTGCAAGCTAGATTTTGAGATATATTAAATGTGAAAAATAATGCTTTAATGAACTAAACTTTGCAATGAAAGTAAACTTCATAAAGCAAAAACAACTTGAAATAATCAAGAAGTAGTCAAAGTAATTTTCATGCCTCAAATAACTTTTGGAAACTCACTTATAACATTTCTATTCATTTTTCTTAAGTCATAAAATGCAAGTGTGAAGTATAATGTTCTTCCTTAATTCATGTAAATATCCTTCAGAAGTATAACTCTTAACATTGAGAATGATTACTTGAATTAACAATACATTTTCTTGCAAGAATAAATGAAATTATAAGTAGGAAAAGCAATGTAACACTTGCTGTAAAGTAAGTGAATAAACTAAAGTGCAGGAAACTACAAGCACTAGTATAGGAAGAATCTTCCTACACGACCCGAGTGGAAGCAAACTAAGACAAAAATTGCAAGAAAAGAATTGTAGGAAGGAAATTGCAAGAAAGCATTTGCAGGAAAGAAATTGCAAGAAAGAAATAAACTTAATTAAACTTCCAAACTACGGATACGTTCACGCTTGACTATGAAATGAATTTAACTTAGAACTTCGTAAATAAACATAAGAGAAATCCAAGCCACGCAACTGCAAATGAATAAATTTTCACACAAACTTTTTAAATGGCTAAAGCACAAGGGTAAATGAGCTAGGTTGGCTGGGCCCTAGCCGACCAGCTCGTTCCCTGTTTAGAAAATGAAACGGTTCAACACTTAATCACACATGAAATAAAAATTAAACACAACCTAAAGAAAATATGGTGTGTTCCTTGTATTAACTTGATCAGCAAACATAAATGATAGTGCGAGTCCATCCCAGAACCGAGGGAAATACAAAATTACAAAGTAAATGAAATTACAACTCATAGATCGCTAGCTTAGCTCTACCTACATTCTACATTATATACAGTCTCTCGGCTTTAGCCATATTCTACTAATTACAGTCATTACCTATTTGTTAGGGTCCTATAATAATACGATTCATAATTTTTGAATTGACTATGATTAAGTCTTGTAATATTGTACATACTTTTGCTTTCTGCAAAATTTTTTCCCATATTAAAAATAAAAAATGTAAGGAAGGTAAGGCCTAAAAGAAAAATCAAAGGACTAAAAGAAAATGATCAAAAAACAAAATATGAACCCCACCAAAAAGAGAGAAAAAATAGATTATGAAAGTGATGCAAATTCAAATGCCACTACTTTTTACTTTTCTTTGAAAAATAAGATTGTGTGTAGCTTGTCAAAATTCCACAATCCATGATGGTCAAATAGTTTAATCCTAATTCATTCATGCTTTAAATTTCCTGTTGCTAGATAGAGAAGAAAGATCTAGCCAAACTGTTTAATCTTAGCAGATTAGTAGTTAGGTAGAAAATAATAATGAGCTCATTAGTTTAATCTGAGCCATTGGAAGTTATAAGATAAGAAATAAAGAGTCAACAAGCTCAAATGCACCTTCACCATGCTTAATCATATATCTCATGTGCAAGAAGAATTATCTAAGAAAGAGGATGTTCACAAAATATGTATATTACTTTGGGTATTTTCCCTGAAAAGTTCTATATAATTTTAGGCCTGAATAGTAAAGATCATTCACTAATTTCCTCTCATTTCAATAAACCAGTCTAATTTATTAATCTCTCTTCATTACCCCTTCATTACTTTTCATTAACTAATTCCCCCTTCTTGATTCCAAAGGACCCTTCCCTTTTCATTTCCTCTTATTCTAACACATTTCCATTGTACAGGCCTTTCCTCTTCATTTTAACCCTTTTCCCCTTTATTTCACACCTTTCCCTAGACATTTCCCTTTAAAAATCATTCGCCCCCTTATCAATTTCCCTTTTATGTTTAAACCCACTAAAACCCTCTTATTCTAAGTTTAAATAATGTATTGAACCCCATTGAAAAACCTTCCCCGATACCCTTTTAACTTATATCCCTAGTATATTTCTTCCCAGGTCCCACATTTTATTAATACCCATCGCATATATCACTTCCCTTTACATTTTAATTAAAACCCGACCCCACACCCTGAATCAACCCTCGCAACTCCACCACGTGATAACCCTATGATCACCCATGTTCATATCCAATGACCCATACCCATATCACGTGTTCTGATCATCCGACTGTTAATATCTCAAAAGCACGCAAGATTCGCGGTTTTGCCCAATCGCCTTCTTGCTACATTGTAGCCCCATGTTATATCGAGTCCTCTAAAAAAATACCACCCTACACTCAAAAGCGATGCGATAAGCCACAATACCACTTCCCCACATAGGATGAAACTGCCTACTGTTCAAACATTAACTCCATGCTCAAAGGTTAACCACTGTTGGTTAAAAACCAAAAAGTTGCCCTTTTCACTGTTTTCGTTGTTATTCCAATGCCAAGAACCTCTGCCGACCAATTCTAAATCCCAGAAAATCTGCTCAGCTTTTTTAAACTGATTTACAACTAGAAGACGTTGCAGACTCCAATTTGAAGCAGCATAAATAATATTGAATCTTGAGAAAGCCTCCACTTCCCCTAAAGAACCTGTCTGCATACCAAATCTTTTTTTTCTAAATATTCCTGAAAGTACCAGAAAGGCCCTGTACTTAAAGCTCTACACAATGTTTATAATAGGTTAATCAATTGAACTAATTAAAAAGCTTTCCAAACTAAAGAAACTCACTGTGCATCCAAAAAACCCTTTTCTACAAAGTGTATTCACCTTTCACGCTATTCTAGAGGCCCTAAGCTTACTCCTTAAGCTAGATAGTAATTGATTCAATAAAATAAACAAAACTATGTCTTCCAAAAGCATTTTGAATGCAAAACCCCTACAAACTCCTTACTTGGATATTGACTACCTCCCATTAGCTGACATAAATTTCCAGATCAAAGACATAGCCTCCTTTAGCAAATTATTGAAACTCCACTGTTGGAGTAAAGACGAATTCCTCAACCACAGTGATGATATTCAATTATGGGAGTCTAATTTACCCAAATACTTGTTCCCATAGGTATACCAATTCCCTAAAATCATCAACTTATTCCAACTCTAATATATCCCAAGTCAAAGAGCCATAGTATCTCCAAGCCAACAGGTTTTGTTCATAATCACTGCAGAGTCAATAAATGAGATGTTGCGGATCCAACCAAAGCCAAATGAAACCCCATTTTCTATTGAAAACCTACTTGAACTCTACTTAAATCTAGACCTCCTCGAGAGATCTCAAAATTTTCAGACTTTCATCCTAGAAGATGCTCATATTCCTACAAATAATCCTCCATACTCTGCCACCATTTTCTCTGAGAGGGCTAGAGAGATTGTAACCATGTTGTGTTGTATTCTAGGATATACCATTGATGAACATGTAGATGAGCCTATACTTGCTTTCCTTTCTATTTTTTTCTCAGGCAAGCCTCCAACTGCAATTTTCAATTTTACCCAGTTCTTAGCATGCAGGATCCATGATCAATTGATCAAATTGCTAGATGAAAAAGTATTCAAATACTCTTAATTATTGTTCTATATATTCCTATACTTCCAATTAGATAGTTTTCCAATTAACATCCAAAAGATGGAAACTAAGGGCAATCCTAGGTCTATTATCTTTTGGATACCCTTAATCCAAAAATATTCCACTATTTTTAGCTACAAGGAGTTCATTGATTTATTTGTTCACCCAGTGGTTAACATGCTAAATAGTAGCAATCAACCCAAGATCATTGAAGAGATAAACAAATTTTTACAGTTGTCCAAACACAATAGAATAGGAGACTGGTATTTATACCATAACCACACTAAAATAATGGTGTATGGATGCTAGCTCACTACCTATAAGCTGCCCAAATATCTCCCCATGAGGATATTTGAATTAGAGTTTATCAGGCATATCACAAATTCAGATGATGTGAATTTTCTATCGGTTAGGAAGAAAACACAGTTCAAAATCAAAAACCATCTTAGTCCTTTTATCTGCAATAATAGGGAAGCTAGAGAAGAAGTAGAAAAATGTTTATCGGAAATGAATTTCACCAATAGTTTCAAATGGGGGTATGATCCTTAAGGAGTCATAAACAAACTAAGACTAAATTTTAAATTGAACCCTTTTATGCATGAGTCTAGGATAGACATTGAAAAATATGCCAACCAGTTAGAGTGGTCGGTAAACACCTTGATAGATATGGAGAAACAGATGGATACTAGTTCCATTATACATACTCTAGCCCTACAGGACATAAATGCAAAAAGGACTCTGGAAGAATGTTCTTTCTCAAATAGGGATACAATAGATGACAGATTTGAAATCATGTACATGAAGAAGCCCAAGCTAAATCCTATAATTGAGCAACAAGAGACAGTTGAGACAGTTCAAATCATTGATACAGATATAATGGTTAGAGAAAGTACAACTCTAGCATTTTCAAAGGAAAGTCATCAGCCTTCAATCTCTAATACTCAAATTATTCATAAACCACTTAGTATTGAAGTCTTTTCATTCAACAAACCAGTGGATAAAGAAAAAGATATAAGGGAGAAGTATAAATAAATCAAGTTGAGAAATGAAGCATTTAAAGCTTAAACCTATGCCCAATATTTCAAACAGACTCCTACTAATCAGAATAGATTACTTTGAGCTTTCGACACTAAAAAAGGGAAAATGCAAATGACCTTTTCGCAGCCTACAGTACGAGAGCCTAAGTCATCAACAAATTACAACAAGACAAAATTTTAAGTTTTAGCCAAGAATGTTCATCCTATAGATCAGATTGAATTTCATAAGCAAGTAGGAGAAATGATATACTCAACAATGACCAACAAAGCTGTGAGTCTACAAAAACTTCAAATTTCTCTAGAGAATATCACAACATAGTTTAAACTAGAGAAATCATCCTCACAAGTAAAGGATAACATAATTAAATCACTAGAAGACTTGATTATTGAGATTGGCTAAAAGCCAAATGACATCAAGGCAGCAGGAAAGCTCATCAAAAATAAGAATGAAGACATTGTTTTTCTTTTTTCTAAATAAGGTTAATCTATTGATATAATACAAAAAAGTTACATAGTAGCCTGGCCGTAAAGGGTCCCAGCCTTAATTAGCACACAACCATGAAAATTGTCTAAGACTACCCCTACAAAGGGGAAACCAGTCCATTAAACATCCAAAATTAACCCATAAGTTTCCTGAATAGACCAGCCTATCAGCTAACAACAAAACCACCCTAAAAACTAGTAAAACCACCCAGAAAAACCAGAGATTGTCCTGACTGGAGCACCCAGCTAGCAAATTTGCCTGAGGACACATAAGCAAGATAGGAAAAAAACTAGAACTAAGTGAATTGGCACCTATCGGGAGTGACACGTGGCGCCAGGTCATCTGGAGTGGGTTCCTCCATGATAGGACGCACCCAATCATCTAGGTTGTCCACCTCACCATGTCCCACAACCTGACATCCTCCGTCCCTACTGCCATCTGCATCCTGCAGGTTCGACGTGTTCTCCATATAGCTTTCCACTGCCTGCGTGTCACTAGGAACACTTGAAGCATCATGCGAGCTGCCAGCAATGGCTTTTCCATGTCTTCTATGCCAAACTCCATTACCATCTAGCTCGTCAATGTTGTCTTTGTGCTGGCTTGGACCTGCTCTGTTCATCTCCTCCAGGGAAGTAGTCATGGGTATTTGCAGCTCAGGCTCTTCAGAAATGCAGATGGAGATAGTGGTGACTATGACTAGGAAATTCATTGAGCTACGGAACCGGAACTGTGTCATGTGGGGGACATGATGTGGAGGCAGAGGGAATGTAGCAGTGCACATAGCCATCTCGTCACGTCTGGAGCAATGGAGGCAGGCTCTTCCTCTACCACTTCTGGTGTTCGGATAATTACCAGCAACATTGTACTGGCAGGGATTTTCAGCTGAAGAAGCAGGGGAAGCCAAATTGTGGCTGTGTAAAGCAGAGGAGCAAGAGATACCACCACATGTGTTGCCACAATGGCTACGCATGCGGTGGGAGACCATGTTGGAGGTAGGCGTAGTTGCAGAGTCAAGGGGGGCGGAAGAAGAGATGACAGAGGAATGCTAAGTGGAAGTTACAGACTGCTGAGGGGCAGGAGCCAAATTTCAAAGGTTAGTATGGGAATGGTGGAAGCCATTACCCAAGTCCAGACTGCAAACAAGCCAGCATCTGTGATTCATGCTGATTCGCTTAGTCAGCGTTTCCACCTGCAAAGGGCAGGCACAATGAAACAGGGGAAGAATGATCGGGTGATTCACTAGTGCCATAGTTATGCAGTTGATGATTTTGCCTCGGTAAGAGCAGGCATTAAATTCCACCTGCGAGGTGTCATGAGGATTAGTTAAGCTAGTCTTGGAATGGTTGCAGGGTGCCAAGTGGCCATCTCTCCCGCCGTTGCCCCATATCATCGCCTTAAATTCCTTAATTGCCACCTGCATCTGGGTGTTGAGCTTCCTTGTGCAGTAGGTTAGTGAAAATTTGCAATTGATTGTGATCATCGATGATGTTGAGAGGGCCATAATGTAGGATTTGGTCCGGATTGACCCCAATGTTTGTTAGGAGATCAACAATTTTGTTACTGTCCCTTTTGATGTGAATAAAAGTTATTGCTCTATTGTCTTTTATCCATTTCTCTATAGTTTCAAGCCTGGCCAATAATCTCTAGCTTTTGGCAACTCGTGAAGCCATTCTTCCTTGTTGGATTAGAGTGGCCATGTTGAGAAGGATTTGAGTGTCCCGTTCTATAAGGATGGGAAAAAAATTGTGTTGATCAGCTAGCTTCATACCTTGCCACAATCCTTCTAGTTCTACAGAGTTGTTTGTGTCCCATCCTATGGATCCAAAATACAGTAGTAGGGGTTGGCCCTCATGATTCCTGAATATGCCTCTGAATCCTGCTTTTCCTGGGTTGCCCTTGGAGGCACCATTGAAATTTAACTTAATCACTCTTTTTGGTAGGTGTATCCAATGTGAAAGCTTCCAGGTTGTAGTGTGGGGTCTGTTGGAGTTTAATTGTGCTTGTGGGAGTTGTATATTCTAGTTAGCCCATATGCTTAGTTCTTGAGAATGTATTGGAAAGTCCTCAGTTTTCCATTGATGCAATGCAAGAGTTTCCTTGATGTTCTGGCATAGGTTATTCCATATGATTTCTAAGGAGGCTTTTTTATTTTTGAAAATTCATTTATTTCTTTCCTTCCAGATTGTCCAAAGAAGGAGACCTGGCAAGATGGTCCATAACTTGTTGAGAACTTTACTGTTATAGGGCTCTAGGGTCTAGTTTCTAATAATGCTTCTAATATCGCCAGGAAGTCTGCAGGGTCTCTGGCATCTGAAAGTGAGCTTTCCGTAGAGTTTGTTGGCCATGTGGCATGATTCCATGAGGTGCTGAATGGTTTCTTCATTGTTTTGACGATTGGGACAATAAGAAGGACCATGAAATTCTCTTTTGATTAAGTTCTCCCATGTGAGAATTCTTTGATGATACATCAACCAGATGAAAGTGGAGACTTTGGGCCAGATCCCAATAGTCCATATATGATTCCGAGCAGGATCAATTGGTTCTTGAGATTGAGACATTATCTGGTAAGCTTCTTTGGTGGTGTATGTTCCTTTCGGTGTATAACCCCATCTTGGAACGTCGCTACCTGTATTGACTTTGATTTTCCTACTGCTAAGCTCTTTGTGTAGTTCCATGCTATAAGCTTCTGATTTTTGCTTTTCTATTTGCTCCACCGGTTTCCATTGCCTGAATCCCTGTATAGTACTTAGAGTCTAGTAATGTGCTACATTGTTCTCCTGGTTAATGTCATTTCCATTATGATTTGTGCCTGGTAAGAGCGCTGCAATTTTGGGTCTTTGTTGCCAAGAATTCGTCCAAAAACAATTTGTCCTCTCGTCCCTTATCTCCTAGAAGCTATGCTGATGGATGATCTCTTTATGTTGCTTGGCCGTGTTCCAAATTAGGGACCCTGTAGGCATGGTATTTATCCTAATTAGATCTTGCTGTGGTCGATTATTTGCATACTTTGCTGTCCATAATTGCGCCCATGGATTTTGTGGGCAGGAAACCCATTGCCACCAAATCTATGCTCCCATCAAAATATTGTTGTGTTTTCGATCACGTAGGCCTAGACCGCCCTGCTTTTTAGGCTTGCAAACTTTGTCCCGTTTGACTAAAGCCCATTTTTTGTTTTGTCCTGTAGAACCCCATAAGAAATTGCGTTGCAGATTCCTAATTCTCTTCAGCACCCATTTCGGTGCAGCGAGTACTGAGAACAAATAGAGGGTCATAGATTGTAGGACTGCGTTGATCAAGACTAATCTGCTTGCCATGTTGAGAGTTCTATAAGTCCAAGATTGGAGTAAAATGAAGACATTGTTGCATTAAAGAAGCATATAAAATTGCCCCCTTCTGAACATCGACAGATCAAGGAAGTTATAGAGAATCAAAGCCAAAAGGATGAGATGATGGACCTCATTCTTCAACTAAATGCTCAATTGAAAGAAATGGAAAATGAGATGGACAAGTTATTACAGGAGAAACAGGCCAACATGGAAGCATCTACTACAACTGCTATTCCTTCAATTACTATAATAATTCATTCTACTTTGGTAACTTCAGTGGCCACAACAACTCCAATAGCTACAACACTTCCCACTGCATCAACATCTACATCAACAACTGATTCAAAAACAACAATAGCTCATCCTAGTGATGAAGCAAGTAAACTGGTCAAAGCCATGGAAGATATGTCCATCCAAACAAATGAAATAAATAGAATTAAAGAACAAATAAAAAGTCTAGAGGATGAAAAGAAACTAACTCAAATCATGCATAAGAATGAGACACAGAAGTCAAACAGATTGAATAAGAGGCTACAGAGCTTAGAGAAGGAATTGACACTGAAAAAGCCACTAGCCCAAGCAAAACAACTTTTATGGGCCAATACCATTGACTCAGTCAACGATATTTGGCCATATATATAGGTGATATTTGAGTAGAATGATTTGGTCAATGAGGCTGGAGAGGCAATTCAAAGGGTTAGAGCTGAACTTGGAAATATGCCTGAAGAAGCCTCAGGAATAATCTAGTTCCTTAACTCAAAGAACAAGTATGAATCACAGGAGCTTGGAATAGCTGATAGAACTAAGATAATACTAGAGGTAAAGAATGTAATCACCAAGAGAAACTTGATGAAACAACTTGAGGAGAAATTCCAAACAATGGAGCCGGTAATACCTAGGTTTATGGTGAAATTTGATGCTTTGAGGCAGAAAGGTCTGCCTAATTCATTGGTGATAAATGATAGGTTGATGCCACATGAAGACTATGATAAGAGAATGATCTAGGTGGCACCAGACACATGCAAAGGTCCAAGAGGACTCAAAAAGGGTCAAAACTCAAAGTGATCATAATGTTGTAGAACCAAGACCAGAGTGTAGATCTCATCATCCTGATCGCAACAGTGTGAACGGTTCGTCAAGCCGAGCTCGTATGCGAAAGATAGAGCTCTTCAAAGATTGACATGATAGGGGAAAAGGGGGCCCACATTGTTGCACATGGCATCCCAGTGAGAAAGTGTGACCCACATAGCAACCCACCAACCACTAACACATGTCATTTCCTCATTGGTTTATTTAATCCTACAAAAAGACAATAAAAAAGAAAATATCATCATATTCAATATGAAAAATGATTACAAGTCATAAAAGAAAAAACAATAATATTATTAAAATACCATAAAAATAGAATCATATTAAAAAAGGTTATAAGTCTTAACATATGGTATGATGATAAATCAACAGATATATTAAAAGTTGGAATGGTTGTCAAAAATTGGTATGGTATGGTTATACCATAACTATATACATTATATTTAAAACACCCCCAACTAACCCATTTAATTCAATGACACACATTCAAGACAACCCAAAACATGTGCACAGTTACCAACACTGCCACTTAATACATCACACCATGTAATGGCTATGGGTTATGTCAATATGGTTCCATTTATTAAACACACCCAAAAAACAAACTCTGAGTAAATTTCACAATGCACCTTTTAAAAGAAAATGATATATGTGGATTCTATGGGGAGGTGGGACTTGATCCCTTGACCTCCCCTTAACAAATTGCCTTTCTTACCACTAAGCCAAACGACCAGTATTGAAAACTCTACCACCCATGTAGTATATAAATCCTCATTTGCTCAGTGCACAGAGGCAAGACAAAGCACATTTTTGGAGCCATTTTTTTTTGTTAATTTGCATCTGGAACAATGAGCCCAAAGAAGAGGTAGGGGAACCATGATTGAGCCAAATTCTCAGGAGGGCGAAATTTTGCTAGTGTCCAAAATGGACAAATTTTATGTCAATCTTACAGCTTTCAGCAACTCGAACCTGATGGTGCAGTCAGAATTGTGATCTGAGCAGCAGATCTTCAGATGACCAGGAGGAGGGAATCTTTAAGGAATCTAGGGGGGATCTAAAAGATTCCTTAAGCCCAGATTCTCACTTTCTCAAAATTTAGAAATTTGACAGTCAATTTTACCCTATTCGACGCCAAAAATTTGATGGTGCATTCATATTTTTCATTTTTTGGCCACTTTTCAAAGTGGAGTGTACGTGTTAGCATTCAATGTGTGAGCAATCATTCCATGAGATTCGATGCCATGAATTGATGGTACGACCAGCTTCAGTAGTTTTACATCCTTTTCTTCAGATGGCCCCAGGATGTGAGGTATATGCAGTGTGTTCATGTACTTCTTTTTTCTATGAGATGCATTATGTGGCACAGATCCTTCTTTGATGTTGATGTGGGATCTTGTTTTCTTACTTGTTTCATGATTCCTGCTTGATGTGACATGGAATCATCTATGGAATGTACTTGTTGTCATGATTCGCCATATTTTGTTTGAGATCCCTTTTTCATCATGTTGATGGGATACTGATGTTGTATCCATGTATGTATGAATTGAGATCCCTTTGATGTCATGTTAGTAGGACGCTCATTATTGTCATATGTGAAATTATGTCATACTGATAAGAGTCCTTTTTGAATGAGAGTTCTTGCAGCAGAACATCTCTTGGAGCCACTCATGCTTGACGGCATATTCCTTGTATGATAGAGAAAAGACATGCATGTACATCATCACTCTTTCTAGCACTTAATGCAGTAGCCTACACCAACTTGACACCAGGGCCCAAATATGTAGTCCCTCCTAGAGGAATTACCCCATCAGGCAGGACTTGGGTGTGTCAGAAAAAAAGTTGGGGAATGCACCAAGACAGCTAGAGAACTACCAAAAATAGATGATGAGAAGCCCTCATCAGTTCCTTCCAAATCGATAGAGGAGGTAAAAGATGTTGATTTCCTTTTAGTTTCATCTTCACATAGTATGATTTCTATTGGAGATGTGGAGATACCAATTACAAGGGCAAACATGAGGCCCCTTACTAGGATGAGGTGCAAGGAGGAAAAATAACTTGGTGATAATAACCAAGGCATAACTCAACCATTGGACGTTGTGTAGAGAGATCAATTTGCAGGCTTGAGATACACTAAGGGAGAATGCTCAAAGGTTTCAGATGCTTCTCAGACATAATTGAAATCATCGAGGAAAGAAAATGAGGGGAAAACATCCTCATCATCCCAGGGCAGTGCCCATTGCAAGGAAAGAGCTAAGGCAAGCTCTCATCACCACACTTACACTAGAGGGAAAGGAAAGGTATAACCACTCTTGATATTCAAATGTTCATTTCGATTATAATCATGTTGTTAAAGATGGACATAGATCAAGGTATCGAAAAACATGTACCTTTTGTGGATTACATAACCATATGTTTTCTAAGTGTTGGAAAAGAATAGCAACACACAAAAGGAGGAGGCATGGAAGACCCTCTCAATAGTAGGAAAAGAAGAATGTAAAGCAAATATGGAGGAAGAAGACCTATTGTAGTCATTGCGATAGAAGTGGTCATCAAAGACCCACCTGTTGGAGGCTCCGTCCAGAGCAGTGCCTTAAAGACAAAGCGTTGGTGCATGAACCAGATGAAACAATTGCTTGACAAGAATAACTACCACAGGGACATGACCCATTCACATTGATAAGTGAAAAGTGGTTTCTAGATATGTTATCTTGTCATGGTCATGCTTTTGTAAATCATTTGTTGCATTTTAAAATGTAACAGTGATGATGTGTTTTTCCATCACTTGTTAAGCAACAATGATGTCTAGTCTTATTCTGAGTTGCATGTTAAACTGTGAATGTAATGTCATGTTTCCATCACTTGTCAAAGAAACAATATTGTTTGGCCTTATTTTTGTAAATCATGTGTTGCAGTGATGATGTGTTTTCCATCACTTGTAGAAGCAACAATGATATGTTGGCCTTATTGTCATAGCTGGGGTATTGTGTCTATTTTTTATGTAAATTTGACCATCGAGTATGTGTTATAAACTCGTGGAAAGTATGGGATGCTTGGGTCATTAGTTGGTCATGAAATTAAAGCATGTAATTTTCAAAAACAATGTACTACAGGTTGTAGGTGTCAGCTCATCACTTAAGGCTCCGAAGAACAAAGGTGAAGGAGATGGAAGCAAGACCTTTCAGGATGCTTGTGATGCAAAAAAGGTACAGAAAAGTTGCAGATTATTTTTCATGCTTTAGGAGGACCAAAAGCTCCTTAGTGGGGAGGATTGATCCAGGTGGCACCGGGCACACGCAAAAGAACAAGAGGACTCAGAAAGGGTCAAAAATCAAAGTGATCAGAATGTTATCGAACTAGGATCATAGCGTAGATCTCGTCGTCTTTATCACAATAGTGTGAATGGTTCATCAAACTGAGCTCGTATGCGAAAGATAGAGCTCTTCAAATATTGATATGATAGGGGGAAATGGGGGCCCACATTGTGCCACATGGCATCCCAATGAGAAAGTCAGACCCACATAGCAGTCCACCAACCACTAAGACATGTCATTTCTACATTGGCCTCTTTAATCCCGTAAAAAGACAACAAGAAAGAAAATATCATCATATTAAATGTGAAAAATGGTTACAAGTCATAAAAGACAAAAAATAAAATTATTAAAATACCATAAAAGACAAAATCATATTAAAAAAAGGATATAAGTCTTAACATATGGTATGGTGATAAATCAACGGATATATTAAAAATTGGAATGGTTGCTAAAAATTGGTATGTTATGGTTACACCATAACCATATACGCTATATTCATAGCACCCCCAACTAACCCATTTAATTCAATGAGACCCATTCAATACAACCCAAAACATGCGCATGGTTACCAATGCCACCACTTAATACATCACACCATGTAAGGGCTATGCGTTATGTCAACACGCTTCCATTTATTAAACGCACCCAAAAAACAAAATTTGTGTAAATTTAACAATGCACCTTTTAAAAGAAAATAATATATGCAGATTCTGTGGGGAGGCGAGATTTGATCGCCCGACCTCCCCTTAACAAATTTCCTTTCTTACCACTATGCCAAACAACTAGTATTGAAAACTCCGCCACTTGTGTAGTATATAAACCCTCATTTTCTCAGTGTCTGGAGGCCAAGACAGAGCACGTTTTTTGAGACATATTTGTTTTTTGTTAATTTGCAAGTGGAACCATGATCCCAGAGAAGAGGTAGGAAGAACCATGATTGAGTCAATTCTCAAGGGGCGAAATTTTTCTAGTGTCCAAATTGGACAAAGTTTATGTCAATCTTACACCTTTCAGCGACTCGAACCTGATGGCACATTCAGAATTTTGATATGAGAAACAGATATTCAGATTACCCAGAGGAAGGAATCTTTGAGGAATCTAGGGGAAATCTAGAAGATTCCTTAAGCCCCAGATTCTCACTTTCTCAGAATTCAAAAATTTGACAATCGATTTTATCCCATTCGATGCCACAAATCTGACGGTGTATTCAGATTTTCCATTTCATCATTTCATTTTTTGGGCACTTTTCAAAGTGTAGTGTAGGTGTCAACATTCAATGTGTGAGCAGTCAGTCCATGAGATTCAACACCACGAGATTGATGGTATGGCCAACTTCAGCATTTTGACATCCTTTTCTTCAAATGGCCTGAGGATGTGACATATATGCAGTGTGTTCATGTACTTCCTTTTTCTATGAGATGCATTATGTTGCATAGATCCCTATTTGATGTTGATGTGGGATCTTGTTTTCTTACTTGTTTCATGATTCCTACTTCATGTGACGTAGAATCATCTGTGGGATGTACTTGTTGTCATGATTCATCATGTTTTGTTTGAGATCCCTTTTTCAACATGATTGGATACTCATGTTGTCTCCATGTATGTCTAAACTGAGATCCCTTTGATGCCATGTTGGCGGGATGCTCATTATTGTCATATGTAAAATTATGTCATAGTGGAAGGAGTGCTTTTTGAACTAGAGTTCCTACAACAGAACATCTCTTGGAGCCACTCCTGCATGAGCGAATATTCCTTGTATGATAGAGAAAACACATGCATGTACATCATCACTCTTTCTATCGCTTAATGCAGCTGCCTACACCATCTTGACATTGGGGCCTAGAGACGTAGTCCGTCCTGGACGAACTCCATTATCAACGCCTTGTGTATTATGTTGTTAATTCTTGTCATGTTCCTTCTTCTTTATATCATGCGTATGTGTTCATTTATGATCTTTTAAATGCAATTATAATCACATCACAAAATGAAAAGATCTTGGTTAAATCTGAGAGTTGAGTCAACTTAGATTAGAGAATCAGAGAAGTGGCAAAGGAAGGAGCCAACAATTCTTCCATGAAAGGAATTCCTATAGGAAAAGTGCTCTCTTAGACTTTTGAGAACCTCTTTTACCTCCAGCATGAGGTAAAACATATTTTTATAAACAAGCTTACTTTTGCAAAATACACAAAAACTGACGAAATGTACAAAAGAATGGTAAATATCAAATTACTAGATGTAGAGTCTTGGGAAAAGTTGAATGATTTACTATGAAGATGAAAGGTAAAATAGAGCAGTCAAGGGCAACCAAGGTAAAATAACAGAGACTAACAGATCAACTAAGTCAAAGAGTATCAGTTAAAAGATAGGGTTTAAAAGTCAGAGGCAGAGTAAAGGGACAGCCAACGTAGAGCAACAACCAAAGAGAGAAAGTAGAAAAAGTTAAAAAAAACAAACAATAAAATAGGTACAAGTTGCATCAGTTACATATCTATCTCTATCTTCTTGCATGAAGATATTTCTTTTTCCTTGAATAATTCCTAAAATAGTTTAGGATATTTTGTAATAAGTTTTTTGTATAAATACTTTAAATCTCAAAGTGTTGAGTGTGCATTGCTAAACATTTCTATAGTTATTTTGATCTAAAGTCCTGAGGGTTTATTGTAACATTTTCAAGAAAGTAGATTGGATTGAGTAATAAAGGCATTGCATTAAAAGATTCATGTGTTGGGCCACTTCAGTGAAGTATCTTTCATTTGTTAAATTGTTATTTTCTTGAGTATTTCACAAACATACTTGTTTTCTAATTTGAATGAAATAACTAGAATGTTGCTACAAAATTTGTTTAAGTACACTCTGTATTGAATAGTTATTCATTTTGATGTTTTCTTCTGATATCCAGAGTAGGGAATTATTCATTTCTCCCTAGTTTCGATTGACATCTTTCAATTCCCTCATTATCTGATTTAAGGAATGCTTAACTGCTCCTTGACCTCGATTGAAAAACCACTTCACCATCTAGCCTTAAAGATCTGAATTTACTCAGCTACCTTGACCTATGAACACTATCTTTATAACTTGATTTAGTCCTATTTTCTTGACATTTGGACTCCCTGGCGCAGCGGTAAAAATACACTTATCTATCTATCTGAATCAGTGATTCCACCACCAAATCAAATCAAAACCCAATCAAGCTTAAATAACTAGCCTAAAATCAATTAACTCAACAAAGTTAAATCATTAAGAGAGAGCCCTCTCTGAGTATTAAGAAGGCTAGATCCTGATCTCAAAAGTAGGTTTGTGGTTACCTCTATCTTTTCCTTAAACACAACATGACAGCCCTAGTGAGATTTTAGAGTGATAACATAGTGGAGACCATACTGGGGAAATCAATCTTCAATTTAATAAACCTTGAAGGAAATCCTAAATTTCATATTTGCACCTTAAGGCCATTTTAGGGTTGTCAAAGTTTCATTAAAAAATTAGAAAATTAAAATTTTGGCTTCCAAAAGAACATACTATACTAGGGTACATTGTTGGGTCCCCATAATACTAGTGACTACCCCATTACTATTGTAGTTGTACCCCTTATTAATATTGTTGTGCCCCTATTGTGCCCATATTGTTACTATTGTGCCCCATAGAAGCCCATTATTGATTATTATTGTGCCCTTACATTATTATTGTTATGTAAGCTCTGATTATGTTATGAACCCCTTAGACTCCTATATATAGAAAGGAGGTCTTTTCATTTGTATCATCCAAGAATTGTTCATTTATGTAATGTAAAGGAGGTTTCCCCCTCGAAGAGGCTGAATTCTAAGGCGTTGATCTATCTTTTCTATCTTTTCTTGAGCTGGTTTCATAACATTTGGTATCAGAGCTTTGGATTCTAGGGTTTCGCTGCTCCCAACAGGTCATCGTGGCATTTTCACTATAACATTTTTCGGCGAGGTTTCAGAAGTTTAAAAACAAACCCATTTGAGAAGACATTGCGGTAAATCTTGGGTCCGAATTTCAGAGCATTTTTCTCTATAATTGCGGAGATATGATGTGAGGAATTTGGTATTTTTGCAGACTCTTGAATTACATTCCAAACAGGTGACCTGAGGAAAATCGTCATAAATTTTTCTCTAAGCATTGGATTGAAATTTCGTAAAAAGATACAGAAATAGGACGGACTATAGTTTCTTCTATATATTTTTCAGAGCCAGAGGTCGAAACAGTGACTCGTGGAACGTTGTACAAGTTTGCTCTACTGAATTAGTCTATAATCAGGTCATTGTGGGAGATTTGGCATAACTCTTCATTGGAGAATCCAATTGGGGTCAGACTGGTGGTATTGGAAAGAGGACACCGAGGGCTACCACAGGTCGCAGTTTCAGAACTGGATGGTTCGAAATTACAGAGATACATCAGAGGCAATATCAAGCTCCTACAAAGTGAAACAAGGTGTGTATATTTTTTAATGTTTGCTTAAGCTTGGTTTGAAAATTTATTTTGAAGGAATTCAAAGGGCATAGTGAAGCATTATTATTGATAATTGATGCCCTGAAGAAAGAAAATGGAAACACCTAGTAGGCAACCTAAATTCTCTAGCATGACTCATGAAGAAGAGGAAGAAATGCAACATGATATATCAAAATTACGAGACCAAGTGCAACAAGTGCCACTTGCACAAAAAAGAACAAAATCTAAGATGGATTGTTTAAAGAAAGGTGTAGAAGCTAAGATGAATGATGTGGAAGCTAAGATGGATGATTTGAAGATAGATTTGAAAACAGACATGGAAGAATTAAAGATAAATGTGAATAAGTTACTACAAGAAAGGGTCACTAAAGGTGAAAGGGTAGTAAAGGAAACTCATGATTCCATAAACTCTAATGTTGGATCAAAGACCCACCATATTACAAAAATCGATATGAGGAAGTTTGATGGAAAGGATCCCACAACATGGATATTACAGATGGAGCAATTTTTCGATCTCAATAATGTGCAAAACACACAAAAGGTACGTATGGCAACTTTATATTTGGAACCAAATCAGTTTGTATGGTATCAATGGCTTTGCTCTCATAAACAATTTGTCACTTGGGCAATTTTTACGGAAGAATTGATAGCACATTATGAAGATACAAAAAGCAACACTTTTTTTAGCCAATTGATAAGTCTTAAACAAAAGGGCTCAATATGGAGCACATTGAGGAGTTCCAAAAATTGAACATAAGGGTAAAAGATATTCCAGAGGAGCATAGGATTGATGTGTCATAGGGTCTTTAAAGGATAATATCCAACATGATGTTCGCCTTTGGGAACCTGATTCATTAGAGAAGGCATTCGGGTTAGCAAGAAAAATGGAAAGCAAAATTATGGCAACCAAGAAGCATACCACTCACAACTATAAAGATGGAAGTGTTTTTGCCCATAGTTTTCCACAACCTATAAGGTCGACACCACAACAATTGGAAGAAAAAAGAGCAAAAGGGCTTTGTTACAGTTGTGATAGCAAATACACTAAAGGTCATAAGTGTGCTGAGAAGAAATTATTCTACATAGATTGTGAAGAGGAAGAAGAAAAGGAGCAAGAAAGGTCAAAAGAAGAGGATATACTCGAGGAACAAAGCCTAGATGAAGAACAAATGAATCCGACCATATCTTGTAATGCATTGGTGGGAATTACTACTCCTCAAACCATCAAGATAGAAGGACAAATCAAGAAGAAAAAGGTACTAGTGTTGATTGATTCAGTAAGTACTCACAATTTTATTCATTGTAAGGTAGCAGAAGAATTGAATTGCTTCTTATTTCCAGCACCAGAGTGTCAAGTGATGGTTGCAAATGGAGGAACAATAAATTGCTCTCAAAAGTTCCATAATATCAAGCTATCCATGGGAGAATATGTATTGACTAGCCCAATGCTCTCCATTCCAATGGGAGGTGCTGATGTTGTATTAGGAGTCCAATGGCTACAATCCTTGGGTACAATAACTTTTAATTTTCAAGAATTTTTCATAAAATTTTCTATGGAAGGAAAGGGAGTTGTATTAAGAGGTATTGCAGGGAAACCGGGAAAGATAGTCAGCTCTAATGGTATGACAAAGCTTCTAAAAAAGGAACAAAAAGGTGTAATTGCACAATTATGCTCACTAGATGTTTCCACATTTGAATCATCTATTTCTCCAGATCTCCAAATAGTCTTGGACAATCATTCCAAGGTATTTGAGACTCCCAAAGGTCTCCCACCTATTCATGATCATGATCATGCTATTCATCT